>CAHIKZ030005573.1:1817500-1897500 GCA_903632075.3 Acanthosepion pharaonis | reverse complement strand
ATCCGAATACTTGTCATTCCGCAGCCGAGTGCAGAAACAGCTTTGGTAATTACAGTTGTCAGTGTAAAACGGGTTACGCAGGAAACGGCAAAAATTGTACAGGTGAGTAGACTGAGATTTTCTTTGCTAATAATTTTTTACTTTTAAAAAGGGGCCATGTATTAATGAGTGTCAAATGACCATCTGATTAAAATACAGAAGCAAAACAAATAGAAAAGATCAGCCAAATACTCTGAAATTTGTCATTGCCAGTTTGTGGAAAATGCCCCTGAGCAATGTTAAATTCATCCCAGACACTTGGATTCACTCCATAGAAACTTAAAGTATATGTCGACCAACTTAGTATATGGAACTTTTTTCCGAACTCTACAAAAACCTGCATTAATTGCTATAGCAAGCATATTTGGAAAATATTGTTTGTCTGTGTTGAAACTTGACTAATGCATGGAATAATAATACAACACAAAATGTACTTAGAACAAAATGTATTGAAACAAGAAAGTGTACACAATATTTACATATAGTCTTTTGTATCTTCTTGGGAAGACCGTTCCTGGAGAATGGGTTGACTTAGTCGCAGTCGGGCAGAGTCTTTGGATTGAATCTCTTGATTCCTCTCCTCGTCTTCCCGGTACCAACCATATTTATATGGTCGGTACTCCACTATGCAAATTAGGTGGATCCTACCACAACAGTCTGAAGTCTTTGTTGCGACTTGACAGGCACCATCTTCCTGGTACTATTCCTAAGTTTAAAGTCGCCAAGTCTTGTGTTAACTGTTGTATTTCCTACATATCCTCATAAAATGCGCTTCTTACTTTTTAGTCTTACCGCTCATATAACAACTTCCTACAGTAACACTCTAACTTGAGTAGCTCTTGGGTCTTGCGTATGGCGAACATTAGTAAAAAAACAACAAAGTATCCAATAAAAACAAAAATAAAAACACTGAGTTTCGTTCAAATCTACAAGGCATGAAAATTTAGAGCAAGGATTTGTGATAATGGAAACAAAAGTAACGTTGGGCACATATTGAGGAAAGAAGGCTTGGAAAATCTGATGCTCAAAGGACAGATTGAAGGAAAGAGGGCAGAGGAAAACAACGCATGATCTGCCTAACGAGCGCAAGTAAATGGATGATGGAACAAGAAAAGATAACAAAATGACACAGGTTATTTAGAGCTACGAAAGACAGGAAAATGTGGAGCGCCATGATCGCCTATGTCCTGAAAAGACGAAATCCATGAAGAAGGAGATTTTGGTTCGGAAGTTACAAACGTCTTGCTCATCTGCTGTTTGAAAATACAGTTTATTTTTTAGTATCAAAACACAGACATCCATCGATTAATGGGAAATCGATTAATGCATTTTTGATTAGTGCCCGAAAATTTTTATATACCAAAATTCTATTAGTGTATACATAATGCTCGATGAGCGCGGTAAAAATTCTTCAGTTTCATGATAGCAATTGAAAATTTATTTTTTATAGCAACAGATTTACAAATTAGCTGCACACACACAAACACACACACACCTACATATATATATATATATATATATATATTATAAATTTGCTTAAAAATATGGTTCCATCGTTACACAGGAATTACTATGTTTAAAGAACAGAAGCTAAAAAATTCAAATTCAATTATAGAATTAAATTAAAGAGCCTAGTTCTGTTTCATTTTCAAGCGAATTTTGGAATTTTTGGTTCCCAAAATTTGCTTGAAATTATGTAGTGTGTAGCGATGGAACCATATTTTTAAATAAGTACATTTATAATATTTATGCTCTGCATATTTGCATTGAGCACATTTTTGTAAAAATGAGCATATTAATAAGAACTCCGGATTATAAATCTTATTGTTCTTTCTCTTTATTATAATATATATATATATATATATATATATATATATATATATATATATATATATATATATATATATGTATATGAAAAATATACTCTCAAGGTGTGCAATAGTTATGGCCTAAAGTGCTCAGTATCAGAGATAGAGCGTCTTTAAATATAAAAGTGAACTTTGAAGTCCACACTTAGAGACGACAGGCTGTTTCTTGTTAGTCGCAATCGTCATGCCATATATATATATATTAGATCTGATACTTTTTTGTAATGGCCTTTTCTAATCTGTGAAGAAAAAAACAGGTCTAATATATATATATATATATATATATATATATATACACACATTTACATATATATATATATATATATATATATATATATATATATATATATATATATATATGCACCCTCAATTAAAAGCATTTTCGATTAGTGAGCTAATTTTTTATATATTCCAATCTTCGATTAGTGCATACATGATATTCGATTAGTGCGGTAAAACATTCTTTAATTTAAGCATATTAATTGATTTTTTTTTTATAATTACCGATATACAAATTACCCGCACTCATCGAGAGATTCCTGTATACTAACGCAGAAATCGTGAATTCTGTTGCTGCTCAATTGAAATTTATAAATTTTTAGAGTTCAAAGAAAAACGTAAAATTAATTTATTTTTGATTTAATTATCTAATTTTGTTTATTTTCTTTTTTTTTTTTCCAGATATTGACGAATGCAGCCAGCCCCAAAAAATTTGTGATCACAACTGTGTCAATCAAGTGGGATCGTACTCCTGTACCTGCAGAAAGACTTACAAATTACTAGACGACCGGGTAACATGTAAACAGAGTAAGTTAAGCAACCCAGAAGGTTGTAAATACCATATGAGAATTTATAAGTGGAGGATTTTTTTTTTTTATTATAGATTGATTTGATGTTTTTTCTTAAGGCTTATCACCTCTTTTTCGGTTATTTAAATACGAAACATGTTAAGGCACTGGATAGCATCTTTCGCCTTCCAATAGTAGAACCTGTTCTACTATGTGAAGGGCGGGAGCTGGATGTCATCAGAGGTTGATCTAGTTGAATACCAAATGGAAGTATTTTGCAATTATTGAAAGCTTGTCCGTAGGACCACTTCCGGCTACAATAACCTCGGAGACCTGCAGTTAATACAATATATATATATATATATATATATATATATATATATATATATATATATATATATATATATATATAGTTTATGAAAACTAGGTAATCCGTATGGGTAGACCCAAGGAGGATAAAATCCAGAGAGCTCAATGTAAATCCAGAGCAAATAATTTAAATAAAAACAGACCACTTTAAGGTTCCATGTAATAAATTATTTCACCACAGCCCTTTTAAAGGACTGCGGATCATCAGACTTTACTTCTGTAATATATATATATATATATATATATATATATATATATATGAAGAAAAATATACGGAAAAAACAAACAAAAATCCTTATATGCAATTATGCTGTTTTAATGTTAATATAATGTCAACGTCGGACGTTTCGGTCTAATAGACCATCTTCAGGACATATTCATAAAACATAATTAACATAGACCATATACAATTCAACATGAAAAAAACGATGGACATAAAAGCAATACGAATCCAAACAGATAACTGAAATCTTTTATAAGATCAGCGTTCCGTTTAAATATGATCACGTCGTCGTCATGTGGGCGATGTTGTGAAAACGTATTCCTAAAATTTGAGTATTTTGAATGAAAAACGAAAAGAATTTTATTTTGATCTAAAACTTACATGTACGTTTGTCGATCATTAATCTTGCTAGAAAAGGGGAAATATTAAAGAAGCCAGGTCTATTGTTCACCGAGCGTGAGATAATGTATTAACATTGTTGTAGCCGGAATTGGTTTTACGGATAAGCTTTCAATAATTGTAAAATGCTTCCATATATATATATATATATATATATATATATATATATATATATATATAGAGAGAGAGAGAGAGAGAGAGAGAGGGGGAGAGGGAGAGAGATACAGATAGAGAGAAAGATTGAGTCTCCACAGTTCGTTAGACTTTATTTTTTTAAAAGTGCTCGATACAACGTAGAGCATGATATTTTGAATATATATATATATATATATATATATATATATATATATATATATATATTACTGATATATATTTTTTAATTTATATATTATTCTAAAATTATATTCTTAACCGGAAGTAATGGTAACACGTCTAAAAATGACAGCTCATCTAGACAAGTATGAATAACACCCCTAAACATCTAACTTAGATTTTTCCACTTGTCTGCTTTAGCCTTGACTTGTCTTTTTCATTGGTCAAACAGGACACACCCATAAAATTTTGAAATATCGTTTCCCTTCTCGTTCTTAAATCTTCATTTTCATCAAAAGTGTCGCGATGTAAAATTTATATATATATATATATATATATATATATATTACATCGCAACGACGTAGGACATAACTTTAATTTCAACAATGCCAGCCTTATAAAAAAATATAACTCTTTAAAGAGAAGATATTATTAAATTATATTTATACAACGTTACCAATTATTAACACACGTTTAAAAAACTACATTACATTCCAATTTTTCTACAGACTCATTATTCATGAATCTAACTTATCTCTTCCGAACACATAAAATACGTACGAGATATACTTTAATGAAATTTTTTTCAAAACATCTTGCAGCGTCTCACTAAACTTTACACATTTTAGCATCCAGAATATTTTCTTATACTTATTTGAATATTATCTGTTATTCCATTACACGTGACACGTATCTAACCAATAAGAAATAGCCAAACACAACATACCATTAATCTGCGTCTCTTTGCTTTTTATAATTTCTATCTGAAACTTTAATAAAGGGAGACATATTAGATCAAGATCTGTTAACTATTTGCTCTTTATCCTATCATATATATATATATATATATATATATATATATATATATATTATAAATTAATTGATTTAAAATATGGTTATTTTCGCTACACAGTTCCAACCATGTTTCAAAATAGAAGCTAAAACTCCTAATTTTATTTTTGCAATTAAATTAAAAGCATTAGTTCCATTTCATCTTCAAGCGAATTTTGGAGTAACTTTTATTTATATATATATATATATATATATATATATATATATATATATATATTCCTGACCCATCCAAATTCGTAAATAATTATATTGGATATACTACATGTTTAACAAGAAGACTCGTGTTTCCATCTCTCTGTCCATAGCTCAATTAGGTCACATTTAAATACACAGGGATACCAACCAAAGTCTATCCGTAACATAGATGTTGATAATGCAAATATAATAGCCACATCCACATGTAAAAAGGCTAAAGGTAATGGAAACATTATTAATATTAAAAAAAAAACCAACACTCAATAATATCAACTATGAACACGGCCACAATGTGCTGACCGCTTTTGGAAATAAACATAACTCTAGATATATACGTAAATAAAACAGGCGAAGCATTCAGTTAAAAATAAAAATAAAATTCATCCTTGATATTGGCTAAAAGAATAGTCAAAATTCGGATAGTTTTTAGACACTGTATGTACAGAAAAGAAACGGAATAAGATTCAAATTTTCTTGCATTCGTACAAGCGTTTTTTTCTGGACATAAACTGTCTAAAACCTTACAATTTTTCTATATATCCGAGCGCTTTCATGTTTGTAAAATAAAAAAAAACAACCTTCTCATAATTATAGATACAACTATATAACATCAACGTATTCGGTTAAAAAAATAAAAAAAATATAATAGAATAGCCGAAACCGCACGGATATGTAGAACATTGGGACAGTTCTTCTACAGTTTATACCCAGAAAAGATAACACTTAAACGAATGCAAGAAAAATTGAATAAAAACTTAACTGCAAAATCTCGTCAGTCGTTTTTAACGAAATTTGGATAAAAGTAAAATGTATGTGTTACAAGAGAGTTTGAATGGTTGGCTGAATATTTTTATTGTTACGTATTAATTAGAACTCAAGGGAAGTTAGAGATAGAAATTCATAAAAATAAAGTAATTGATTATGATTATCTGAAAAAAGGTTTGAATATTATCAACTTGAAACAATCAACTAATGTCGATTTTATTCCGTTTTTCAGATTCCGGTTTGACATACCAAGGTAAGATTAATTTTATAATTATTAATTGAAATTTAAAACATTTATATATATATATATATATATATATATATATATATATATATATATATATATGTATCTGGTGTAATATGATAAAATATAGTTTTAAGGTATGCTATATTTATGGGTTAAAGTGCTCAATATCAGGGAGGGAGCATATGTAAATATAAAACTATATATTGAATTCAACCCCCAGAGGCATCTATTTCCTGCTAAACGCAATTGTCGGGCCATCAATTGCGTTTAGCAGGGAACTTTTTTTCTCGTATTTTGGAATAGAAGTTATTTAATTTGTATATAGCATCTATAAAATGGGGCAGCATAAATACGATATCCCTTTACATTTCCTATAACAGTTTATACATATACCTTCAAGGTATTTTTTTATACAAATAACACATACCTTGAACGCAGTTTTATATAAAATTTAATAAATTTTGTGTACATGCAGATACAAGCAATGGCGCCCGTCATGTAAAGCTCACTCGTATTTTAAGTGGTGAAAATAAGATTTCATGTAAAAATAACGTTTTGTATTTTCTGTCCGTCTACAAAAAAGACCCTGATAACTACATGCAAAAAAAAAGTATATGAATGCAGGACTTATTGACATTTTAAATTATATCTTTACTGAGCACGAAACACCTGGTAAATAATCCACGAACGAACATATTGCTTTGACGATCGCGATAAATGAAACTGGCGGCAACGGATGAGGTCACTTACAACAGCTGCATATGACCTAAAAACCTACCAGGTGCTTTCTGTAATTTTCCATTTGTGGCAAGTCATGTCAGCATATGACAAACTTTCGGATTTTGGAGGTTTTCGGATATTGGAGGTTTTCGGGTTTTGGAATTTCGGATATAGGATACTCGATCTGTCCTTTGTTTTTATCATTTTTGCTGTCAGTGCATTTTTGCGCCGCCACTGTGATCACCACACGCCGTAATTGTGCTCCATGCAGAGATTCAAGGCAAAATAATGCAATGAGTTGCTTGTTCGTTTTGCACCGGGGATGTTGAGGTTACCCTGTTCCTACTCTCAGTAGTTCCTTCACCCACTGGTATAGTCGAAGACGTCTAAGACGCAGCTTCTTCGCCCAGTTTGGTAGCTTGCCACTTGGTACAGGTGGTTTGAGGAGAGGTTTACCTCTTCACCGATTCGGTCTGGTCAAAAACTATTCCAACCCTCTTCACACTGTTTAGTCGGCAGGTCGATGCCGTTAATCAGGGTGTAACGGTCGCAGTGCCCATGCGATTCAAAGATATAGCCCGTGGACTGGTACAGTTATGCATCCCATTTCACCTGAGTAAAGCAGGGTCGGCCACTTCGCTGCAATGTTACAAGCACTGACGATACATCCCATACACCCTATTGCCAAGCTTGAAACTATACTGACTTCTTTGATATAACTGTACTATTACGAAATCTGAGAGAAGTAGAACGTGGTTAGGACAATATATTAATGACTTAAACTTGTTATTTATTTATTACAGAACGTCTTTACATCATCATCTTCGGTTCCCTTGCTGGAGCAATCATTGCCGGCTTACTTATCTCATTGTGGTGCTACTGCTTTGGATGCTGTACTTGTTGTGCATGTTGTGGACGCTACCGGCATAGGTCGAGATATTTATCAACATTTGAACAGGATAGGTACGTATACTAAGAATATGGTATCAAATCTTAAATCCAAATACTTTGACCATTTAAAATACTACAGCTACCATAATAAATAAATAATACAGCTAATATAAAGCCCGATAAAAAATGTACCGCAGCTGGTGCGATAAAAACTATACTGCAACACATATCAATTCAGCAATATATCTCTTTTGAAGTTAGGCCTTTCTTCTCACTTTCTTTTGCTACCTTTTCTCACTGTTACTACCGTTTTATTATTATCTGTCTATATTTCCGAGATGAGGTATTATGAACACTATTTACATTATTCGAACTATTGTCCTCATCTTTGTCGCCATATTTATTACAACATTACGACACATAGCACAGTGGATAAAGGCGTTGGTTAGATCCAGTGACAGGGCCCAAATAGTGTGAGTTCAATACCCGGTTAAGGCAGTGTGGAACTTTCAGAGGCGAATTCACAGGAGATAACTGACATCCATCAAACATGGCACGTGGAACTAGAACAGTCTACTCCTGTGAGCGAAAATAAGTGTTCAGTTCGACATTCCAACCACGTGAAGAAGGCCGGAGCGTAGAACAGCCATAACGTTGTAATAAATATGGCGACAAAGATGAGGACAATAGTTCGAATAATGTATAGTATGTTTATGTTTAGTATAGAGCTTAGAAAAAATTCGCAGTGTGAGATAGGCAAGAAGTAAGGCATGTAGCAACATCAGCACGGCAAAGGGAACTCCTTTAAAGGCAAGGAAGGACAAAAATATTTTAAGTCAAGTGATAGCGATTGCTGTATGATTGCTTTTTGAATCAAGCACGGGCAACGCCGGGCCATGCTGCTAGTTGTTTATAAAGGTAATAAATTTACTATCGACATAAACCTGAAGATGACATATCAGTCGTTGCTCGGACACGGCAATTGCATACATTTTGGAAATTTCATACATGTACAGCAGGAAATCTTGAGAAAGATCATTGACAATTTAGTAAAAGAAGATAGTCAAACTTAATGGAGAAAATGTCTATAGTTTTCATTAAAATATGTCTATTATCCGATGAACTGGACTTGTAGTCGCTCGATTGTTTATATATTTCGTTTTTAATTTTCTCTTCGACAGGTATCATCTTCGAGATGCTTTCGGGTCTTTCTCTTCCGCGTTAAGAGGGGGTAAAGCCTACAACGAACCTTTCGCAGCTGACTCAATGAATGCTGCAAAATACCTCGAAGACTGGGGTAACTTCAGTCCCTACAGCGAAAACAACAGACAAGAAATTGGAGCAGATAGTAAGTTAAAATGCAGCTCTCTCTCTCTTTCTCTTTTCAGCTTGAATCTTCTTCTCTTATTGCGTCTTCTTCGTCTTTCTCTGTCTTTGTTGATTTGTGCACGAGAAGACACATTAGCAAATCGTAAATGGAAGACGACATGACATAATGTTACGCGACATGCGCCAAATTTTAACATTATCGTTTACCTTAAAGGCAAAATAGTAGCTTGTAAAGAAAAAAAATGTTTATTACCGATAACCGTTTTGATAGATTGACGATTTTCTTTGTCTCAAAGCAACTCAATTAAAAAAAATGTTTATAAGCAACTCGTTAATAAGCAACACGTTTTTAAGCAATTCGTTTATAAGCGACACGATTATAAGCATGTTGTCTTTAATCAACTCGTTTATAAGCGACACGATTATAAGCATGTTGTATTTAATCAACTCGTTTAAAAGCGACACGATTATAAGCATGTTGTCTTTAATCAACTCGTTTATAAGCGACACGATTATAAGCATGTTGTATTTAATCAACTCGTTTAAAAGCGACACGATTATAAGCATGTTGTATTTAATCAACTCGTTTATAAGCGACACGATTATAAGCATGTTGTCTTTAATCAACTCGTTTATAAGCGACACGATTATAAGCATGTTGTCTTTAATCAACTCGTTTAAAAGCGACACGATTATAAGCATGTTGTCTTTAATCAACTCGTTTATAAGCGACACGATTATAAGCATGTTGTCTTTAATCAACTCGTTTAAAAAGCGACACGATTATAAGCATGTTGTCTTTAATCAACTCGTTTATAAGCGACACGATTATAAGCATGTTGTCTTTAATCAACTCGTTTATAAGCGACACGATTATAAGCATGTTGTATTTAATCAACTCGTTTAAAAGCGACACGATTATAAGCATGTTGTCTTTAATCAACTCGTTTAAAAGCGACACGATTATAAGCATGTTGTCTTTAATCAACTCGTTTATAAGCGACACGATTATAAGCATGTTGTCTTTAATCAACTCGTTTAAAAGCGACACGATTATAAGCATGTTGTCTTTAATCAACTCGTTTATAAGCGACATGATTATAAGCATGTTGTCTTTAATCAACTCGTTTATAAGCGACACGATTATAAGCATATTGTATATAAGCAATTCATTTATAAGCAACACGATTATAAGCATGTTGTTTATGAACAAAACGGTCATTATTCACTCGATTATAAGCAACTCGATTATAAAAAAAACTCGTTTACAATTACAGCAATTTCTGTGATGCCAACGAACACTCGTTGCCAATTTTGTGATGTCAACGAATACCCGTTGTCATTTTCGTAATGCTCGTTGTAATAGAGACTTTGTAATCGCAGATACAACTATAGAAACACCGTTGAACAATACTGGTGTCAGACGCCTTCGAATATCACACGCACTACTAGTAATTGCTCTATAATACTCGCTCGAGCAGTAATCCGTATAGTGATCCGAATGGAGGAATAGTATAGTAAGTAAAGAAGAGAAATAATGTAAACTAGAAATGCAGATACATATAGTAATAGAGGATAGACTAGAAATAGCGATGCTCATAGTAATAGAGGATAGACTAGAAATAGCGATGCTCATAGTAATAGAGGATAGACTAGAAATAGCGATCCGAATTGTAATAGCGGATAGAATAGAAATAGCGATTCTTGGACGTCACGCCACTTCCTACTTATACGGTTCCCCCATGGTCACGTCGTCTTCTTAATTTAATAATGGGATCGCCTGTGTTTGCTCACTGGCGATATATGTTCAAATTCAAGTGTCGGCAACGATACTTTATTCCTCATATCAGTCAATTCGTTATCAAACGAAAAGATTGGTCGCATATTTATAATTTTGTGCTTAGAAATGTTGCCAGGAATACACTGAATTCTTGTTCTGGCATGGCTACAAAGTTAACTTTTAACTTCTGAGAGGAATTTATATATACGTTGACAGTTTAAATCACTTGCCGAATTATTACTTCGGATAACAATTGCTGGCCCTGTGCCGGTAACCTAATGGATTTTCAGGCGACATTTAAGATTACCTAACTTTTGATATACAGGGTGTGTCAAAAATATCTCAAGCCAAAGCAAGAACAAAAGTCCATATAAATATTGTCCTGGGTAAGACGTTAAACTTCATCCGCGTCCTGGGTAAGACGGTAAGCTACGTCCAGCAGCAAGGCCTCTGATCAGGAGGTTTTGAGGAGCGTGGAACCACCTCTTAATTGCTGGTGTTCCTAGGTCCACCCTGACCCGGGGTGGTAGCACCTGTTAGGGTCCCAGCTATGGGCAAATAGCTATCTATTACCAGCAATACTTTTTTTGCAAAAAATTATTACCAGCAATACAAACAGATTTTTGACAAAACAAAATATTACCAGCAATAAAAAATTTTGTCGGCATTAAATAACCCATTGAGGTTGATATGCCGTAAAACAAAATAAACCAAACTAAACCAAACCATATAAATATGTATCCAGAAATCTTTCGTTTTTGAGTTATTAAGTTTAAAGAATACGGCGATGTTCTTAAATGTACAATCAAAGAAACAATCCCAAAATACTTATTAACATAGTTTGTGGTGCTACGGATTCTCTCTCGGCAACGCGTCTTATAACAATAGGCGGTGTAATGGTTAGCAAGCTTGTCTCGCTAGTACAATTACGTATGAGTTGTGAGTTCGATCCTCACTGGGTGCCCCATACTTTCGGCCTTGTGCCACATCTAAGCTACGCTTGGAAAATCGCTATAACAATATATGAAATTATTTAAAAAATATTTCTTTTTTTTTTTCAGATCTCGGTTGGGAAGATTTAGGAGATAGTTCGTCTTCCTGGGGAAATATCTTCAACCATTTTGATAATGCAGCAGAAGTAAGTCAAAATTATTCATTCATAATCAGTGCATGTCGTTCTTAGAGTTACCAACCGACCTTTATTGGAAAGAACGGTCATTTATTTAGTTGTTTCGGTACATTTTGAATTTAGAAAGTAAAAAAAAAAAATGTCATTCTCAATTATATTGTACATCACTACTTATTATATCTATTTTTCTTGTCTTTTATTATGACTTGGTAAATTTGGCAACACTAGTCATATTTTATGAAATGGATAAAGTCCGACAATTATTTAAGACATTTTTTATGTTTATACATTCTTTTTATAGATACAAATATTTAAGTAAATGCTCTGTTTTATAATAAACAGTATTAACAACATTTACCGGCCTGAATGTCCGAGAAATTGTCATAGAAAATATGCGTCCTCCGACAGGAATCGAACCTGTATCCTATACGGAACCGTGATATAGCCTGATAGCGTCAGAGGACGCATATTTTCTATGAAAATTTCTCGGACATTCAGACTGGTAAATGTTGTTAATACTGTTTATTATAAAACAGAGCATTTACTTAAATATTTGTATCTATCATATAAGTATCTTGATTTGTGTTCATTTTACCAAAATCTGTCAACCATTGCTATTTTCCCCCGAGTATTTCTTTCGTATTAGCTGTAGTTACTTTTCGTCTTAGCATAAAAAAATCTCAGTCTGAAGCCGTTTGAAAACGGTTCCAAATTAAAAAAAATCCACAACAGAAAGACTCAAACTATCATATCTTTATTGGAAAATAAAAGAAATACTAAAAAAATCATTGCGTGCGTAAAACTCCTGAGGTTGCCGGACGTGGAAGAGAATTAGGAAAAATACTGAGACAGATAATCAAATTCAAGGTCACGGTTTAAGAATTATACACATATGCAAGACAATGGATCTACTGATGAATTGTTTTAAATCTGTCTCAAAATATTTGTTTTATTTAGAGTACTAGAATATTTTTGTAATACGTGTCAGAGTCTTTAAATTCTCACAGAATCAGTTATCCTAATGGAAACTGTCATTTGATCTCATGTGGTTTTAACCATTCAACCAAAGAGAAGCGTCTGGTTAACAAAATCCGAATTACTGTTTATAAACACACACCTTCGATGATTAGGGTTGCAGTTTCGATTCCTATTTTTCTACGAATATTCGCGAACATTCAGACCGTTAAATGTTATTAATACTGTTTAATTAATAAAAAAAAAAAAAAAAAAATATAAGGCATTTACTTAAATAAAATATTATATCTATAAACAATAACGTATAAACAAAAAAATATATTAAATAATTGTCGGACTTAATTCATTCAGTTATATATATATATATCGACGGCTTAATGGTTAGAATCTCCGACTGACACCAATTCAGTCGGGTTTCGATCCTAGCTAGAGGCAACCGGATGTCTAGCCGCACTGATAAGCTGCGAAACAGTCTGTCTGTGGATGACTATATATATATATATATATATATATATATATATATATATATATATATATATATATATATATATATATATATATATATATATCTTCCACATACACACGTTTATATATATATATATATAAACGTATGTATGTGGAAGATAGGAAAACGCTATGAAAAGATGAGGGACAAATAGAAAAAAGAAGTTTGAGAGAGGGCGAAGAAAGAAAGAAAGAAAGTAGGAAATACATAAAGAAAGAAAGAAGGAAATAAATAAATAAATGGCATAGGAGAAAACCAGGGCTAAAGAAAGTGTGATGAGAAGTGTACCAAGAAGAAGAGGAACAAAACTAAAGATTTAATGAAAGAAGAGGAGAAAGGGAAAGCGAGAGAGAAAGGGGTGAAAGGGAAAGCGAGAGAGAAAGGGGTGAAAGGGAAAACGAGAGAGAAAGGGGTGAAAGAGAAAGCGAGATAGGAAATGAGAAGGTGAGACATTGAGAAACCGAGAGGTTGAAAGAAAGGAAGATATAAAGAAGGAGCCAAATAAAGAAAACTCGAAGGAAACAAAGAGAGGGGGCGAAGGAAAAAAAGAGAGAGAAAACATCGAGCAAAAAAGAAAAGTGAAAAAGAGAAAGCAAGAGACAGAAAGGAAAAATGAAAAAGAGAGAGGGAAAGAGAAAGTGGCAAAGAGAAATAGAGAGAAAGATGAAGTGCGTGAGAGTGAAGGTTAGACACTGAATAGACTGATAAATCGTGTGAAAGAAAATGCGGTAGAAAGAAAGAAAGAAAGCATGAAAGAAAGAGAATCAAAAAAGAAGGTCAAATAGAGAGACATAGCAAGATAAAAGGAAAGTAAAAGGAGAATGTGCGAAAGAGAGAGAAATTGTATGTGTGTGTGTGTAAGAGAGAGAGAGAGAGAGAGAAAGTTAGATATTGAAAGAAAGAACGACTCTGTTTGAAACTTCTATAATTGATACTAAACTGTCTTTTTTTCAAACTTATTTCAGTTTCGGATAGAACGACCTAAAATTAGAGAGTAAACAAATAAATGTAAGTATTTGAATTAATCTTTATTTTATTTCTTAAAAAAATGAAGTGAAATTTGAACACTTTGTCTGAATTTTAAACTGAATTCATTATTTTATCTCCGACGGTAGCGATTCTCCTCCCCCTGTTCAGATCTACAGTTATTTAGTCTTCAATTTTTTTTTAGTACTACGTAATTATTACTAGTCTTGTTTCTACTGAGTCTAAATCGATACGACCAAACCCAGTCATTATCCAGAATAGCATTATTACAACGTAATAAGAAATAACACGAAAAGCTCTCTGTGTTGCAATTACAAATTCACCAGTCTTAGTCTTTTCGTCTCGGATGCTACCTGAATTTTACCAAGAACAAAATAATTTCCATGCGTGAAGATGACTGAATGTACAGTTGAAAGGACTTGCGTATTAAAGAAAGACCTTATACAGTTTAAAATTTTAAAAAACAAGAATCATAAAATTCATCGAGTGATTTGTAGGTTAATACACCTTTCAAATTTTCCTAGCGAAGAGATTTCGCAATTTTATGCCATTAACTTTACTAATCTACTTTTTGTATAAATGATTCATTGTAATATATATATATATACATATATATATATATACTCGACTCTCCCGTACAATACGACGTATGAGGGTCAAGCAGTTCAGTTTCCTAGGAAACCGACTGCCCGACAAAAGCACGTAAGTGAATGTAATGGATTCGACTGGAACTCGGGTCTCCGATTCCTCAATCGAAGCCGCATTATGCATATATATATATATATATATATATATATATATATATATATATATATATATATATATATATATATATTACAATCATTTGATGCGATGCGTTGATACGCATCGAAACGCGACTTTCGTAATGATTTTGACATGTTTTTCTATGTAATATCTTAAAATAACTACTTTATATTGAGCCTCCTTTGAAATTATATATAACGTTTGTACTCTATTCATTCTCTTTTTACCTGGATACATATCTATATCTCTCTTTATATATATATATATATATATATATATATATCGTTATACATCTATATCTATAGTATTTACATTCGTCGGACTATTGTCCTCATCTTTGTCGCCATATTTGTCACAACGTTTCGGCCGTGGTACGCTCCAGCCTTCTTCAGGAGGTTGGAATTTCGAACTGAACCCTTTATTTCGATCACTGGGGTAGACTGTTCTAGTTCCACGTGCCATGTTTGATGGATGTCAGTTATCAGTTATCTCCTGCTAATTTTCCTTCTGAAAGTTCTCCACTGCCTTAACCAGGAATTGAACTCACCTTCTTTGGGTCTGTCACTGGATCTAACCAATATATATATATATATATATATATATATATATATATATATATATATATATATATGTATACCTGTTTTCTTTTTGAATTTGTACGTCTGATGAATTGGATCGTATTTACGATTCCAATGGAATAAATTATGACCATGGAATATTACTGTTTAAGCCTTTTTATTATATCCTTACTCTGTCCTAGACAATGAGTTCTACCTGGATTCTTCCTCTTGGAATTTTTATTCTAAAAATATACAATGTATGGGTATTTATATTTTGCATATGTATGTATATTTACCACTAATATCTATCTATCTATCTATCTATCTATCTATCTATCTATCTATATATATATATATATATATATATATATATGTGTGTGTGTGTGTGTGTGTGTGTGTGTTTGTATAAATTGCATATATGGCACAAATAACATTGAGTCTTATTTTTTTATTTATTTTCTCTTTCAGGTGTCAAGAAATATGAAGTTCCAAAAACAAAAAGAAAAGACAAAAAAAAAAAAAAAAAAACGAAGAAGAAATTCTTTGACTTTTTAAAACTCTTGTAATAAAAATACTTAACTTATATTAAAAATAATTATGATAATGATAATAATAAAAGAAGAAGAAGAACGAACGAACGAACGGACTAACAAGAAGAAGAAGAAAAACAAGAAATGTTTTGAAAGTATGTCCGGGATTTAATGAAAAAAAAATGACAACAAAAAATAACCAAAACAGAACAAAAAAAAAAAACAAACAAAAAAATGGTAATTTCGAAAATTGATATTCTATAACTTTGCTAAAAAAAGGTTGTTTATTTTTCTATCAAATTAATGTTTTTATGTCTTTCATGACTGCGGGCAGTCAAATAGCAAATATGAAAGAAGAAAAGGAAACGAAATTTTCATAGTGGCTGTGCTTTTGAGTAGAAAAGCCTTTTCTTTTTCTCAATGCAGACACACAGACACACACACACACGCGCGCACACACACACAGGCATACACACACACATATATATATATGTGTGACAACGGGCGCGAAGAGAGCGAGAAAATGAGGTAGGCATTCACAGGGACATTCCCTGGGGTAGATATATACAAAATTATACACACAGATAAATACGCGCACAAACAAACACATACGCACACATACGTAGACACACAGATACACAAGCAGATAGGCACCTAGAGACGCACACAAACAGATACACAGCCACAAACACGGAAAATTATACGCACAGAGATAGACCATCAGACATGTATACGAGACACAGAGACACATGGTAAAACACACGGTAAAACACACGGACACATCAACAGATATACTCGTGTATAGACATACAGCCACACACGCAAAATGATGCACATGGAGACAGACATATCGCTATAGAGCCACACACAGATAGATAGATAGATAGATAGATAGATAGATAGATAGATAGATAGATAGAGAAACCAAAATAGATACACCAATATAGATACACCAATATAGACACACAAAATACAAAGTAAGACAGATCTCAGTGCAGAGAGATGCACCATGGGATACACACAAATTCATGCATATAGACACACTCGAACAAAGCAATACAAACAGGAATAGACATAGGGCATATAGAAAGAGAAACACACAAGTGGGGGGGGACCAAAGAAACACAGACACACACAATTACTTATTAACAACTGAAATAAAGAACACCTCATGAAAATCAGTTCTCAACAACTGTCAATATATATATATATATATATATATATATATATATATATATATATATATATATATATATCTACGTATGTATGTATATATATATATAGTACGTATATATATATGTATATGTATATATGTATGTACGTATATATATATATATATATATATATACGTTCGAAGGCTAAACACTGAGTCCTGTTCTGTTTACACATTAAAGTAAATTTATTAAATATTTATTTGGTTATCTGTCTCTGCACGCTAACGCGCATATATACGGTTGCTAATATGTAGTTATTTGATTTACCCACCTATATATATATATATATATATATATATATATATATATATATATATCGGTGTGCATAAAACCATACATATTTGCAAACGCGTACAATCATACACACAGGCTCGTACAGATATTCCTACTCTTCGATGCACAGATTACTATGCCTGATGACACACACGTACACATACATATGCATACGCATACTCATATATATATATACATATATTTATATATATATATACATTGATTTATTTAGCATATTATATGAAATAATTACTCTATACTGAATACGCTCACAGGGAAAAATACATTTTAAAACGCATGGATATTTATATACTTGAATAATCTTTAATATATATTTCTAAAAAAAATTTAAATATATATTTTTAAAAAAATGTAGCAGCACACATACATTATAAAAGTGTACACTTACATGTAGAAACGTTGCCCACAAGAATAATGAAAATAATACCAACAAATATAGTTGATTAACAAACAACGTTTTCTGCTGTTACGATGTTTTTTTTCCATCATCATCAAAACGTCCTTTAAGCATGTTCGTGTATACCCAAACACATTCAACAGAAAACAATCTTTTTGCTAAGAAGTATATACATCAACATATAAAAGTGAATATAATACTTAACCATTATGCATACACACGGGCGTATATCTATGTATTTTCTTATATACTTATACAATTAAGTATATTTTATTAACCATGGCAAAAAAATGATGAACAAAAAATGTCCAACTATAAAATTCTAATAGTAAAACTTTGTATTTAAAAAAAAAAATGCTTGGTTTCTTTTGCATTGTGGGAATTATTTTCAAAAGTTCTAGAATTAAAACTTTTCTTTTCATGTAACATCTTCCTTTTACTGGTTACCGTTTTTCCATCTATCGATTTGATATTAACTTGTGTACCCATGATAAGAAAGTCGATTATACAATTACATTACCTCGCATATTAAATCCATATGTTCATTATATTTTGTCTACTTTTGTTTACAATAATCTATCTTGACCAGAAAAAAAATTTATGGTTGTTCACGTGGTCGAAATACAGAGGAGCACGTAATCAGAAGGTTAGTTACGAATTGTGATGAAACTTTTAGCAAGAAAACGTATGTAAAATTGTACAGCGAGTCACATGGAAGCAAGGAATGTAGGATTTAGCTACAGCTCTTCTGTCTGATCATAATAAAAAGGTTCCTTGATTTGAAGAAGAATAAACTTCGTTCCTAGTTCAATCTCTCCTACTCGTTTCAATCAAATTTTGGCCGGAAGCTAGAACTCTCCAGAATATATGCAATATAGACATATATCGACATTGCATAGTTTCACGACATCAGGCCGTTGAACTAAAATGAAACCCATTAGCCTCGGAACATGTGGCTCGCTGTACAATTATATATATATATATATATATATATATATATATATATATATATATATATATATATATATATATATTGAAAAGATAATGTGGGAAAAACATATTCTTAAGGCTTTTTGAACATGCATAAGCGAGATCATTTCTCTTGGCCTGTATCGACATTATCAGACAAATTGCAGTGGATTAAGAGTGCAGAGAGTGTGTATTTTTTTTCAAATGTCCTGTACATTCGGGTAACAACTCTTATACTTATATTAGTGGAACTATTCCGAAATTAAATATTGCTTTTAAATTCATAATATTGCCCACATTATGAACGATTTTCTATATTATCATCTAGTAGTTTTTAGCGCCATTATTAATAGAGTTATTAAGTAGATTAAGACTATTCGTGCTTGTCGTAACGTGACCTCTCAGTAAGATCCTCGGCCCCTCCACCCTGTGTCCAAGGCTTTGAGTCCTTCGCCGTTAGGACCATCGAGGGGTGCACTGGTCCGATCTAATATGCAATGTGTAGCACCGGCCAGCCGAATATCTTTTGCGCCATCCTTCAGCGCAATGTTAACTAGCTCGGTCGCATCCTGTCACGAGCTGATGGCCACCCTACCAGTCATCTCGACCCGTTATCTGCAGACTGATGACAACCTTGGGGTAGATACGCAGTCAACGGAAGGGCTTCGTGCTCTAGGACCCCCAACAGATCAATCTGACGTTGCTGGATGCTCCGACCGTGAGAGCTGCAGGAACAAGGTGACCCTCAAAGAATATGGTATGAGATTTTACAGCATCAGCAGCCGTAACTCTGTTTTGGAAATTGCCCTGATGATATTTACTAATTGTCTAGAGAATATTCTCAAAAGATTTTTAATTATTTTCATTCCTTTAAATAGCAAAAAATATAAACATGGGTCAGTGCACACTTTTTAAAAAATGATCTCGCTGCCAACTGGAATCAGTAAGTACATAGATTTCCAAGAAAGAACTTCCCTGACAGTGAGAGAATTAAAGGTAGAATCTTCGCTTATTTCAAAACAGGAATGATAGCATTGGTATAAAATCAGAAGGCTTTAACTGTGATATATTTTCCACTGAGTGAGCTCAGATCAGGGTTTTTCTGAGTCCTAGATAATATTTCTTCCGATCTCAGGTTTAGTCTATTCTTTCACACCCCATATTGAGTTATCATCTAGTAATATTTTCATCTCCATAATTTTCTACTTGTAATTATCGAAAGAATTTATTAAAAAAATGTTTTAATTGTATTCATATATAAGAAAAAGATATTTTTATTTTAAAGAAATACAAAACTTTCATTTCATTGGCCAATTTTTTCATAATTTGAAATTATTCCTTTAAAATTTGAAATTCATCCCTTGGGTTCAAAGTGCACTCCATATCTGAATTACTGGTCAAGTTTAAGAACTATAAAATAAATTAATAAAGTTATTTAACAAAATACTTTGTAGACACACAAATAATCATTCGATTAGATGGAGATCCGGCTTCTTTTCAAATATTAACTATTCTTTAACATTGGGAATGAATATATTTAAAAAAATAAATCATATTTTAACAAAAACATAAGGCGATTAATTAATGTTACAAAACATAGCAGAACATTTGTTAAGAAAGAAATTCGTTTTTATTATATATCTTAATTTGTTTCTGTATCAATTTTGTTATATGTATTTTTTTTTTTATTTCATGGATTTGTTTTATTTGTAAATTGGTTCTTTTTTATGAAGAACGTTTCAAATATGTTCAATCTCTAAGCTTGATAACTATCTCAATAGATTCACATATAATTGACCAAATGACGGGGAAGCCATTTCTGTAGACAGAAGAATTACTACTGAACTACAATCGTCTATTAATAGGAGAAATATTAGAAATTTCATTTTAGAATGAAAGCACAGCTCATTTCCCCCACAAAACTTATAAGAAAAATCCGAGGAAAATATAAAATACCATTTCATTTTTGTCCGCCCAAAAAAGCTTAAAAAGAAAGGCCGAAAATTATACCCTGACTAATTCTTTATTGTTTTTTATTCGTCGTAATAATTTAGGAAGTAAAAATAAATTTCTGTCTACTTTTTAAAGACTTAGTTATTATAGATCATGATTATCATCTATTTCTTTTCACTCGTGCTTAAACACCATTATAAATAATTAAACTATGGTTCCGAGGTTCCGTAGCGAAGGAAGTACATCCCCATTGTATTAAAGCAGGTATGAGACTCAGTGGTTATACTCTCAATCCTGCGAAGACATGTCAAGGAAAGTCCGAACTTTTGTCTCTGACCCTTCGTGGTCGAGTCGGTTAAAAGCATGTCGGATCTAACGAAGGTTTCCTCTGCAAACGGATTAAAATTTCTTGAATATTCAGATGAAAATAAACACTCTTTAAGACACTCGGAGCGTGTACTGAAATAGGAGTATCCATCAAAAATAGCCATGAAAGTAAGCGAAATCTGTTTGGTTAATTAAAAAATCCATTACTTCTTTAAGAATTTACTTTGATCAGTATGTAAACGTTTGCAGATTGTTATATCTAAGATTGGTTAATTGATGACGACTAAATCCTTACTATAATTAAAGCATTGGAAGAAATTAAAAAGTATTAGTAGAAGAAAGATCGATAATAAATATTTCTTTGAATAAATATATTGGCATTTACAATGAACAGAAAACTGAGCTTTCAGACAGGAATAGCCAATAACATGCGGTACGATTTATATCATTAGCAATTGAACTATAAAATGTTTGTCTAAAATTCTTTATTCCTTATTTTTTTTTCTATTTAACACAAAGTTCGCTTACATTCTACAACCTTCAAATAAATCTTCTTTAAGTAGAAAGAAAGAAATAGTTTTATATACATGTAAACTCTTAACATCTTGATGTATTTTATTATTAATTTTTTATTAGTTTTCTCAGGTTTATTTGCTTGTCTATCTCATTATACTCACGGTCGATACATTTTAGAGCCGACAAAGTAACCATTTGGTTCACTAAATAGAATGTTCGTGAGGTACGCCAGCTAAAGAGATTCTGTGTGATATGAATGAGAAATAAAGATAGGAAATATGAAATGAAGGCAGGAGATTCATACATATGGAAGAAGGCTGAATATTGAACAAATTAGCCTTGATAAAGCTATTTCTTACTTTTTTTTCTGAAAGAACTTTGTCTACTGAGTAGGAAAGAATTTAGCTAATCACAAAAGACTCTACGCTGTCAGCCTGAAATAACAAATGGCAAATATCATTGCAATAAAATGATTCAAGCGTCGTGGTTTCATGATTTGTAAGTAATCTAACTTTTAAAAAAAAGGCTTTCTTTTTCTATTCTTTTTGGTATGATCATTGATAATGATAATAATAATAATTATTATTATTACAATTTTGTAAAATGTTTCATTGTTTTGTTCTTAAATAAAAAATATATTTTCCTGAACTTAAGTCTCTTTAAACTCATAAAACATAAAACTACATCTGGTCTATGTAAAGAAATCGAATTTATTAACCTATCAAAAGACTTTCAAATGTTAGTCAGTTATTGTACCATACGTGATACATGCTTGGGCGATCATATCTCTTTCGATTCAGGACTGACGCGGTAGAAGATTTTGAAGCTTCAGTTTCTATCTACATTTGACTGGTTGCCAACCAAGGCTATAGGACCCGCTATGTCCTGCTATTCATACCTTCCCTAAGGTTATTTGCGCGTCAATCAGTTAAGTGCCATACGCTATACACGCTTGGGGGATCATGTCTCTTTCGATTGATGACCGACCAACCAGAAATAAGTAATTTGCCGTTTTTTCTGCGGTAGACTGGTTGCCAACCCTGGCTATAGAATCCAGTTTTTCCTACTATTCAACTCATACTTGGGGGGAAAAGATAAATTTTTACAGGGTAAGTGAATGTAACCAACCCGACTGGAGTTCGAACTTGGCTCTCCGATTTCTCACCTTGAGCCGTTATCCATTACCCCACTTGCAAATCAAAGCTTACAAAGCTTGGTATTCCTAAGCAGTTACCCATCTTGGTACTGATAAAGGTCGACATTGCTTAAAGTCGTACGAGAACTGATGTTTCATGTTGCCTCGGTTATTTTTTAATACTCGTTAAATATTATTTACTTTTTTGCATTTCCAAGAAACTTAATTCCTACTTATTTTCGTTAGATTCACTTCTGCGCAAATGACCTTGGTAAGGCTATGAATCCATCTCCTCCTCTCGAGCTATAGGTTAAATAGTAGAACATGTATCTGGAAAAACATTGTTATTCTTAAAAAATGTTAATGTAATATTCAATCACAAAAATACTTACAATCAAAAATATATCTGAGATTTAATAATAAATATATTTTATTAGGAAAGTTTATATTTTGTAAATAATTAAATTATTACTTAAATTACTTCCATTATTCTGACGTTTATCCCGATCTTCATTGCCATATTCACGACGTTTCGGCCGTTGTACGCCCAGCCTTCTTCAGGTGATTGCAATTTCGAACTGAACTCTTTATTTCGCACACTGGCGTAGAGTGTTCTAGTTCCGCGTTCCATGCCTCTTCCGGATGTCTCAGTTATTTCCCTTTAACTCAACTCTTCAACTTTCTTTTCGTTCACGACTGCTGTGGCCTAGTATTGAACATACAACTCTATGGGTCTAACCAACGTCATTATCCACTGGGCCATGTGTCTTTGAGGACCTGAAGATGCCGGAGCGTACACCGGCCAAAACGTTGTGAATATGTCAATGAAGATGAGGATAACAGTCCGAATAATGTACATAATGCACGTAACCATAATACCTCATCTCAGAGATATAGAGGCAGAAACGCTGTGAATAAGGCAATAAAGATAATGATAACAGTCCGAATAATGTAAATAATACAAGTAATCATAATACATCATTTCAGAGGTATAGAGGCCGAAACGTTGATAATATGGCAATGAAGAAGAGAATATCACTCCGAATAATGTAAATAATGCAAGTAATCGCAATACCTCATCTCACAGATATAGGCAGGTAATCAAATTATATTTTATCAATAATTAAATAATGCAAGTATCTTTTATTATTGATTGATCCATCAGTTTCAAGAATATATATATATATATATATATATATATATATATATATATATGTGTGTGTGTGTGTGTGTGTGTGTGTGTGTGTGTGTGTGTGTGTAAAATATATAGAAAATAGGAAAAAGAACTCGTTAGGTAAATAATCCAAAGTTCTTCAGTATTTTTTATTATTTTTAAAAACAGTGCTCGATACAAAAGTAGAGCATAAATATAATAGGAATCATATTTTAAATAAATAATTATATATATATATATATATATATATATATATATATATATGAGCTTGGATCTGTTACCAATTGAAATAATTTTATTTAGAAGAAAAATAACTTGAAATAATTATACCATTAGCAATTTTGAAGATAGCCAGGCCTTTTCCAATTTTCAACTTTTCAGGTAGTAATCTCACATAGTCGTAACTTTCATTTCTTACATAGTATACAAACATATTATCCTGCTTTCGTAGTCATTTATTTTAGTGTATATATGCTTATTTTGGCGTCATTTGTAAGGATTTGTCGTATTTTTGTTGTGTTATTTGTTACGTTATATGTTAATATACGATTTAATTAAACACTCTTCACATACACTACCTGCAATGTTAGCAGCCTGTGTTCAAGAAATACGGCGTTGATTTTCATCTTTGGTTAGTTTATCTTCCTCAGTGGTTGGCGACAATATTCCGACATTCTTTGCGACTCTTATTCTGTCATTTATAAGATGTCATTTCTCGGATTTTGTCCCTAAATATCAATCTAGCTTTAATCGACACCTGCTCATATGGCCAAAAAAAAAAAAAAAACACATGCCTGATGATGGATGGAAGACTGTCCGTAAGTACTAGCATCTTAACATCAAATAAACTGAAAAACTACAGACAACAAGTTTTTCTTCAAGGATCAAAACTCGCACTATGGATGAACAGGATTTTAATGCATATATTATGTTTTCTAGCGATGGATGTCGCCAATAATCGCATTGATACTTGATTAATTCTATGTGTGATTATTCTTTGTATGTAAATCATATGCTGCCTAATGTTTTATATATATATATATATATATATATATATATATATATATATATATATAATATATATATATATAATTTAATAATTGATGCTCTCAGAATAATATTAAAATTAAACAAAAAATATTGCTATCGGAATATCGTTAATCCTAGATTAAAAATGAAAAAAAGTCAAATATAGTGGTTGTAACAGCAAAATTGTCCAAATCGTGTAACAGCAAAATTGTCCAATTGTTAGATTAAGCTTTGAACCATTGAAACTGAGAAACTATTAAAAATATCTTACTGGAATTCTGCGAGGTTTTCATAACACTATTAGACTACTTTGAACAGTAAGAATGTATTTAGCTCTAAGTTGAAATGAGAATTCCTCTTGCTGTTTTAACATCCTGATCCAGTTTTCCCCTCTACTGCATTCTGTTTTTTTAAAGTTATTCATTGTTCTCTTGATTGTTCTTGCATGGACTTTGAAGATGAAAGACAGACTATGAATGTTGGTACTATTACTGAAGGCCTGAATGATCTTCTTCCTCTCACCATTGCTCAGTTGGGAAAACATAGTGAAGCTGACGGAAAACGATTTTAACCTGTTCTCTTCCTAACTGAATAACTCAAACAGTTTTTTCAGTGATCCTTCCGACAAAAGACCAGTTTCAAGATGGCTAAACATTTTATCCGAAAACCAGGAAAAAAGAAACTTAATTAGCTTAGTGTTTCTCTTTAGATATTTAACATTTTGTGGTACGGACAAAAATCCCATGCCGTTACACGATTTGGACAATTTTGCTGTTACACCCGGTATATACAATTTTCATACAGTGAAAATTATTATGAATCACACATAAGGTATAATAATTCTCTATAATTTAATGTAGTAACCTTCAAAATCGACTAAAACGAATTATTTCCTAACAATTTAATTCTTTTGTTTGAAAGAGAACAGGTTAAAATCGTTTTGTGTCAGCTTCACTATGTTTTCCAAACTGAACAATGGTGAGAGGTAAAAAGATCATTCAGACCTTCAATAATGGTACCAATTTTCATACATTGGCTTCCATCTTCAAAGTCCATGCAAGAACCATCAAGAGAACAGTGAATTTCTGGGGTGAGGAGTTATCATTATTTGCACTATTTATATTTGAACTATTGTCCTTATCTTTGTTATTATCACAACTTTTCGGCTGCTGTGTCCTCCGGCCTTCTTCAGGTCTATATCGATCTTGATAAAGTACATGGAATTCTGAAATTAAGTCTGTATTTAATCTGTTATCGTTTCACTGCTCATTTATTATCTAAATACTAAATAAAAATAAGAACTAGGAGGTATCCCTAGACATGAGCAGTGGAACGAGAACAGTCTACCTCTGTAGGTTAAATAAAGTGTTCAGTTCAGAATTCACTGTAGGTTACCAAGATCGATATACACCTGAGGGAGAGCGAAGGGCAAAACGGCCGAAACGTTGTGATAACAACAACAAACCTGAGGAGACCCGCTCGAATATAAATAGTGTAAATAACTTAATTCTTTCACTATATATATTAATATTGATAAGCTAAGAAAGAAAGAAACAAAACTAAAGCAGACGATTACAAACGATTATCGATTCGGAGAATTGATCATGCTCATTCCATATATTTTTATAATGTTACTTACGCTTAAAGTATCTTGATTCAATTTAAACGATAGATTTCAAGCTCTCAAGTTCACAGCGAGTAGAGATCTTATACAATCGATCACTATCTCTATATTTCTGAGATGAGGTATTATGTACACTATTTACATTGCTAGGACTATCATCCTCATCTTTGTTGCCATATTTATCACAACGTTTTGCCCGTTGTACGCTCCGGCCTTCTTCAGGTGGTTGGAATGTCGCACTGAACCCTTTATTTCGCTCACTGGGGTAGACTGCTCTAATTTCACGTGCCATGTTTGATGGATGTTAGTTATCAGCTATCTCCTGTTAATTCCCCTCTCCAAGTTCTCCACTGCCTTAACCGGGTATTGAACTCGCAATCTTTGGGTCCTGTCACTGGATTTAACTAACGCCTTTATCCACTGTGCCATGTGTCTTCAAGAAGACATGGCACAGTGGACAGACATGGCAGGCGGAACTAGAACAGTCTACCCCAGCGAGCGAAATAAAGGGTTCAGTTCGACATTCAAACCACCGGAAGAAGGCCGGAGCGTACAACGACTGAAACGTTGTGATAAATATGGCAACAAAGATGAGGATGATAGTCCGAGCAATGTAAATAGTGTACAATCGATCACATTATTGCTAAATATTTCTATTTTCATTGACGTTCGTTCTTATTTTGACAAAGTCCTTTGCCTGTATAAAGAAACCACATGATCAATCTTCATATCAGTTCCATCTTTTATACGAATCAATTATTTGTATTCGTCAACGAATGATTTTCTCGATAAAAAAGAAACAAAAAAATGCTCATTTCTTTCTTTTTTCAGTGGTCGTTCATACCACAGTTGTTGAATAAAAGAATCTATTTTCTAACTAAAGCCTTCTTTGTCTTTTATTGGCTTCTCAACTTAATTAAAACGACGCCTCATTTCACCAATGCCACAAATAAAAAATGTGACAATGTGGGATCGATTAATGGAACCAATCTAACATTTATAATTTTTGAGCTCTCTGAATGATTTTCAGTCCAATTATGGAAAATTAATTAATATCCTTCTTATGCCTCTTGACACCTTGGGGAACATGGGGCCCGCAACAACACCTCCCCAACAGACGCGGTTTCGGGCGATCCTCTTCAACTCGTACCATGTCGTGCTAGCTGCCTTCACCTTCCCTGGATTTCACGCATCAAACACTCCAGCTTGGAGGACCTCAGCCTTGTCATTTGAAGATATCGTTAAGGTTTCTGTAACAAGCTGGTTTTTAAGTGAGTAGTTTGTTATCCTGCTGCCCAATCCCCAAACCTGGAGAACCAGTGTGTGCCTTCCGTTTGGCACAGACCTATTGAGCTTTGTTGAACCAGCTAAGGGCCAAAGCCCCCGCCCACATAGCTCTGGGAGTAAGTGAAGCACGTAAGCCGTCCTACCACGTCAAGGCGACACACCATCAGGACAGTTATTAATATTGTTTGTACTTAATAGGAAGATTAAAACAACAAATCCACATTTCTAATAATGGCTTAAGTATAGAATCACTAGTCTGCAGTAAGTGTTAAAATTCACAAGAAGAGCTTAAATTTTCCATTTAGCTCATTTAAGCTACGTTTGGGTTGATTGGCAGTATCAAACATCCAGTCAGGGCTCCAAAATCATAGAGATAGAGGTCTAGATCTAGACCTCAAGTAAAATTCTGTCGACCAGTTTCGAAATCCTCTGATTGTCTAATTTCAGCCTGCCTATAGGTCATGTCACTTCGGAAATTTTCCAAAATTTTAATGCAATTTCAATCGTTAACTACAGCCGTACTGATTACTCTTTTGTTCCTTAGTAATGTTTCTGTTTTTAACTATTCCACACCCAGCATCTCCTAGTGGCTTTATTGCCTATCAAGGGATGAAGTCGATTGTATATATATATATATATATATATATATATATATATATATATATATATATATATATTTCAATGAATCATTCATACAAAAAGTAAAATGGCGAAACCTCTTCGCTAATAAAATTTTAAAGGTGCATTAACCTACCAATCACTTGATGAATATTATGATCTTTGTTTTTTAAAATTATAATTTGTATTAGGTCTTCCTTAAATATCTCATCTTATGGTTCAATAAATTTTCATTATTTAGAAACTTAATAATGTGCCATAGACATGAGTTAACGGTTTTCTGACAACGTCAGCAAATTTTCGCATTAAATAATTAGCATAAAAAAATTAAATTTCGTAGTCTAATAAAAGGTTTAAAAGCTTAACCCAATCATAAGATAGAAAAACCCTTTATGAAGTCGTCAAAAAAAAAATCAAATTGTAGTTCAGTGCGACGCGTTTAAGTACGAAACAGCGCTTTAGAAAAAATAAAATAAAATAAAAGGATAAATAAATAAATAAAATAAAACAAAATTCTCTAGACACTTAACGACATATTATGGTGCCAAAAGCTATCTTTCGCTGTGACTGACCAGACAATGTGCGCACATGAATCCCATAATTCGCTTTGAAATTGAAACCACCTCGGTTGACCTCTTTCTGAAAGTGATTGATATGTGGATAAAAATGATCTCCTAGGCTCCTTACCAAGATGGTCGCCCCAGCCGTTTCCATAGTAATTAATTTTGCGAATGAACATGCTTATAAAGATGCGTAAATTTCAAAATTGGTTATTCATAAATTTTCGCTTGAGGATGAAACAGGGCTTGATACTTTAATTCAATTTAATTTCAATAATTATATTGAGGTTTTCGGCTCTTGTTTTTGAAACATGAGAACTCTTATGTAGCGAAGGAATTATATTTTTTTAAAAATAATTATATATATATATATAGATAGATAGATAGATAGATATTTATCCTTTTCTTTTTGCTTTCACTTATATTATTACATTTTTTCTTTTCCTTTTATGGAATTTTTTAATATATTTCTTTCTTTTCCTTTTTATGGTATTACTTCTTATGTCTTAAATTGTTAAATAATTTAAAAAGAAGTGATGTTTCATAAGTAGCATTTGTAAATAAAATCGTTTATAACCATTTTGTTCCTCACTTGATTAGATGCTTATCTTTGGGCATCGAAACAAATATGTATCTTTGTAGTGATTACTTTTTGTCCGTATGTCACAAATTATAATATATATATATATATATATATATATATATATATATATATATATATATAAACATATTTTCTGACACTACGTCTTATTGCGTAACTTTTATCCATATTTGCCAAACCTTTTATACTTTTTTGGTCACTTGAATAAACCTATTTCTGGCCTATTCTCAAAGAAAAGAAAAAGAACAACACATACGCAAAATATTAGAAAATAAACGGTAAGTTTTCAATTCGTACTAATGTCAGAACCGTATATTACCTGTTAAATCATCAGTTTGAAGAATATATACAATATAAACTAAAGAAATTTTTTTTTTGTCATATATATATATATATATATATATATATATATATATATATATATATAGATAGATAGATATATTTAGGAAAGGTAACAAATATTTTGGTATATAATCCAAGTGGATCCTAGTAATATAAAATATTAAGACTGGTCCACAAAAAGAGCTCAATGTATTTATTATCACAGAGCAAATAATTAATAAACAATAAAATCCCAAACCACCTCATTTGGGGAATAGCCTATTTCGTCAGACAAAGATATAAGCCTTATCAACTACTGTATGGACTGAGTGCGTGTCAGAAATGGAAATGAAATGAAAGCTAAAAGAATAGTCGAAAAACTAATACAGAGTTTATTATTTTCAATGTTTCAGTCAGACGAACGGCACGAGACAGAGGTCCGAAGAAGGTGGAAGGTATTTTCTTAATGGGAAGAAGTTTTAAAAAATTAAACCCGGATATTAACCTTATGACATTAATTTGGGGTTATATGAAGACTGAAATATTAAATATTAAATTAAAATCGAAAGAAGAATAAAAAGGGGTTTAAAAATAACTTTAAAATAGGTACCTCCACAAAGTCGCTAAAAAATGAGCATAGCATGATTAAAAAGACGCCAAACTTGACGAAAACAAAATTTTACCGTCTAAATGCTTATGTTATTATTAAGAGGAAAGATCAAAGTTTTTTTTAAATTATTTTTTAAAAAATTTCCATCTTTTTAGAACATTCTAAATTTTGATTAAATAAAACCTTGTTTCTCTTTGTATCAGCGGAACTAGTAAAATAACATATAATTTTTAGCACGTTTTTTTTTGTATGACACACATTAATTTGGAAAATCTTGCAAAAATAAAAATAATTGTCGGATGTTAATGAAACTTTCAGAAACTATTCACAGATGATCGAAATTATTATAAATGTGTTTTTTTTTAATTAAAATCGCCGAAGAGCGGAGTCTCTTTCGGGGAGGTAAACCGATCTTGAACCCGTTTATACGGATTCAAAGGGCATATTTTTGGCCGAGCCCACGGGCTCGGAGATCCCACGTTAAACCGGCATTGTGCCACATTATGCCCTCGCTTGACTAAATACTGTTCAGTCTAAAGTCGGACGACCGGCTGACCGGCTGACCGGCTGATCAGTTGAACTTTCTGCCTTCGGGCGGGGAGGAACCCGAACGAGGCTACGCCGAAGGGCGGAGTCTCTTTCGGGGAGGTGAACCTACCCTGAACCCGTTTATACAGGTTCAAAGGGCATATTTTTGGCCGAGCCCACGGGCTTGGGGATCCCACGTTAAACCGGCCTTGTGCCACATGATGCCCTCGTGTGGGGGTGACTAAATACTGTTCAGTCTGAAGTCTGGAGTGAAGTCCGTCAGAAGTCGCGTTCAGACAATTGCTACAAACCCTGATTGTTCGTACAAACACTTTCTACTTCTCTGTATATATTCCTGTTTGTAATATATCTGTGTTATTCCATATCCGTGTTCGAGTTCTTCTTTATTGGTTCTACCTTGGACTATCACCGTGGTACAAAGAAACCGGACCATAACACCAACTAAGATCGTCAAAAATTTTAATTTAACGTCAATCATCATCATCTGTCTTCCTGAAATCCGTTCTTTTATTGTCCTCACTAAAATCTTTTATTTCGACCATATCACGTTGAGACATTGGTTGCATTAGCTGCTGTTTAACCAATGGCCAAAGTTGAATAGATGGAAATTAAAAGTAACGACCTCGAATGCAATTCGAACTCGATACACCAACCCCTTTTTTTGTACCTATAACCGTAACACCACGCTCGTATTCATACCCAGTTTTATACGTATACAGCCTTAAAGACGAACAAAAAAGACTCGTTCTCTCTCACTCTCTTTCTCTCTTGTTAGGGCACATAATATGTTAGCAAATACAGAACCATCAGTCTATTGGAACGACGAAATTAATTATACCTTGACACGCTTAACAATGAAAGTAAATTATTACAGTAGCCACCCTCACTTAATTTTGACGTCATCGACATGAAAAAGAGAAACAGAAAAACAGAAAAGAGATAAGCTCAAAATCACAGTTTCCTTAATTCATCCATTACTCTGGGTGTATTGATTGTCGGAAGCGAATGATTACAAGGATAAATTGATCGGAGACTAATAACATTAAAATGGTTTTGTGTTTGCACATATTTTCGTATGAAATGACCGCCATGTTGTTAACGTGAGTCGCACAATGGCAGCCATTTTGTTTTTAGTTAAACTTTGTCGCGATCTGGATGGATCAAGACAGCGCTGTAACGAATCTTCAAACATTGCTACATTTCTTTTGTTCAAGTCCAGTACAAGCATGAAATGAAGTGTCTATTGAAAGTGTTTGGATGGACTTCTTCTGGTTTGAAAAGAAAAAAAAATCTCTTCGTTTACATAATTAACAAAGTTTTATTCAAAAAACATTATCTCTCGACGACACGTTCAGGAACGGATTCAATTCCATGGCTTTTTTTCTGTTTTAAAAATATATTATTCATGCAACGTGGTGTGCTTTCAACAGTCAAGTTTTATAACTCGGTGTCAAATCTTTTCATCTCGAAAAGCCCTTTTCTTCAATCGATATGTGAAATTCTACCACTTGTCAATGTATCGGTTATGAAGGAAATAGTTATTACTTGGGAAGTACTGGACTGAGAAAACATGGAATGCATATATATGTGTGTGTGTGTGTGTGTGTGTGTGTGTGTGTGTGTGTTTGTATGTATATATATATTCAAGCATGCATGGTTAAATAATCTATTTTATGTCTATTTTAATTTTAATCCTCTAAAATTCACTGTTCAATTTCTTAGTGTTGTTATTTAACTGATTAAGAAAGACGCTGTAGTTTTTCTCATTCCTTTTATTCTTTTCAAATACGTTCATTCTCGTTCAAGATCATCTTTAGGGGGTGTTTGCTAAAACAAAAAAAATGTTATTGTGAATGTTTTTGTCAATACGTTTTTTTTACATGTTTTTTTAATCAAATTTGAGTATCTTAAAATATTAATAATAAAAATAAATGAAGTTGCCTCCCTTACATATTGTTAAAGTTAATTTTTAAATTAACTAAAACGGAGCGCTTTTCATGCGCATTTTCAAAATAATACTCAATGTCGTTTTAACGTATACTGTACATACTTATACATATGGGCCAAACAACCACGACCAATGTCACACTGGCATCGGTATTTAACTGACACATTCTCTTTAGTGCAATAGGGGAGGTGCTGCCGTAGGTTTGGAATTCTCAGTGCCGAGCAACTGCCCCTATCTAAATGGAAGAGAATCGTACCTCCACTTATAGACAACCTTTTACTCATAAAACCATTTTGCACGTTTCCAGTGGTGTCGAAGATGAAGGAGACTAGGATAATTCATAGGTACCTAGAGGATATACAGGCAGTGTAATGGATACGGGCTCGGAATGAGAAAAGGGAGAGCCAGGTTCGAATTTCTCTCAGTTCCATTACATTTACGCACGAATACCCTACTTCCTTCCCCTATGGGTTAAATAATAAGACGTACCTGAAAAAATGTTAATCTAAAATAATATACAAACTGTTAATGCATTATTCATTTCTAAATTAAAAATAATTATACTTGCTGTATCCATATGCAAATGTCCACCATATAAATCGTTGATACAGCTGAAGGCTAAACTAATCCTAACGTTGAAGACGAAACTACGAGAGAAGTAGTAGTAAATACTTTTTTGTGATTTCATCGAACACTCGTTACCAGTTTTATGATACCAAAGAATATTCTTTGTCACTTTTGTAATTCTTGTTGTAGTAGAGACTTTGTAATCGCAGATATAACTATAATAACGACGTTGAACAATACTGGTTCTCAAGCGCTTAATAATAGTACTTGCTCGATAATACTCGCTCAAATAGTGATCAGTGTACAGTAATAGTGATCTTATAGTGATCAGTGTAGAGAAACAGTATAGTGAATAGAGTACAGAATAGCGGTCCGTATAGTAATAGAGATTAGAGTAGAAAGGGCGATGCGTTAGACGTCAAGCTACTTTCTACTTGCTCTTTTTCTCTATGGTCACGGGTTCTACTTAATTCAATAATGGGATCGCCTGTGTTTGCTCACTGGCGATCTATGTTCAAACTCAAGTGTCGGCAGTGACACTTTATTCCTATATAACATTTTAAAGTAAGTATTGTTTACAAGTCCAGCTGTATCAAGAGCTATTTATATGATGGACATTTGCATATGAATAGAACAGCCCCCAAAATGTTTCACCTTTAAATATTTTGTGATGTCAACGAACACTCGTTGCTACTTTTTTAATGCCAAAGAATACTCATTGTCACTATCGAAATGCTGGTTGTAGTGGAGACTTCGCAGATACAACTATAGTAACGCCGTTGAACAATACTAGTGTCAGGCGCCAAATTATCCAATCCGAATAGTAATCCGTATAGTGATCAGTATAGAGAAATAGCGTAGAAAGAGTGAATAGTGTAGAGAATATCGAACCGTCTAGTAATAGAGGATAGAATAGAAATGGTGATCCGCTAATTCCCATATATACATTTCCTTTGCCATCACGTGATCTACTCATTCAAAATGGGATCAACTGTGTTTGCTCTCTCGTGATATGTGTTCAAACTCCAGTGTTGACAACGACACTTTATTTTTATATAACAAAATAAAATTGGATAATCCGTAAAAAAACAAGGTATAACTCAACCATAGATTCCGAGAATATGAGAAGTGCGTCTGTTTGTGACACAAAGAACCTACCCTTATTATCATGCTGCGATGTTTTTTTTTAATTATAAAACATTGAGCATTTTGGTATTTGTGCAAAAAATATTAAAGAGTAGAATTTACAGGAACAATATTCTTAAACCAGTTGTTCGATCAGAATAAGATCCGATGATGCCCAAGCTAACTAACAGGCTTTGTCGGATGTTAGACAAGTCTCTTAACCGATATATTCATTACACCTGTATCGTATTGAAGAACTATAAGACATGATGGGACAATACCTGCTTCAAGCAGTTATCCCGCCTATAGCTCTTGATGTAATACGGCAAAAGGTGAAAGAGGGATATAATAATATACTAGGCGATAGTTTTCAACATCTGTACGATTGTGTATATGTGATAGTAGATAGCTGTATTAAAGACGAAGACGATAAACAGTGCAATAAAATGGGGAGCCTTATTTTGAAACTTGGGCAGGTATTGATCTATATATATATATGATTATTTAGTGTAATCAATCTATATGATTTGTACATTGAATCATGAGGGAATATTGAAAGAGATATTTAAGATGTCTAATTTGTATCTTCCGACCATATATATATATATATATATATATATATATATATATATAAAAATATTGGAATGTTTGCATTCCGATCAAAAAGAAAAAGACCTGAGTCATGGTCGTGAAACGCACATACTATTCAACATATCTGACACTGGACCACCACACACACACACACACACACACACACACACACACACACACATATATATATATATATATATATATGCTTTATCTACCTCAATTAAGCATATATACATTCATTTCGCTCTCTATATGCATATATTTAGATGTTTATACGTGTGTGGGGGATAATAATAATAATCTGAATTACACGCTGTGGAGTTCATATATATATATATATATATATATATATATATATATATATAAACCTGCAGGTGGGCATATATGTATAAATATATACGTTTGTATATGTTTCTATACACACACATACATTCCCCCACAACACACGCAACGTACACACACACACATGCACACACACACACACACACACACACACATATATATATATATATATATATATATATATATATATATATGCATGGCCACATGCATATATATATATATATATATATATATATATATATATATATATCTGTAGGTGGGCATATATATATATGAATATATACGTTCGTAGATGTTTCTCTATACACACACACATACATTCCCCAACCATACATACGCATACACACATACGCACTCAAACACACACACACACACACACACACACACACACACACACATATATATATATATATATATATATATATATATATATATATATATATATATATATATATACACGGAGGTAGCTAGCAGTAAATCTCTGTTTGGTCCAATACATTGCAAGTGCTCTCGCTTATCTTAGAATAAATTCTTTTTACAGAATCTGTCAAGCCACATTATATTCAATTGGAATAACATTCTGACCCCACAGCTACAAGTTTTTCTTAGGCTGCCTCTTTCAATTATCTTTTTACGTAGGTTGTCCGTTAACATTGAGAATTCCATTTAGAAAAAGATATGCGACACTCTAAAAAGTATTTCAATGGTATGCTAAACTTTACTTAGTGATTTTTCAGACTTATCTATCGTCGTATGCATGAATGTATCTGTGTGTCATGCTCTTCTAATATCGTTCTCTTTGTCTATCGGAGTTCGACTATTTATCTTATCTACCCTACTGGAGTTAAATCGTTGAATGTTCATATATATATATATATATATATATATATATATATATTAATGCAATAACCAGGTAGGCAATGACTGGCCACTATTGTAAGTTTCATGTTTTTGCACACAATCTTCACGTAGTCAGTATATATACCTGAAGATTGTGTGCAGGCACATGAAACATAAAGTAGTGGGCAGTCATTGGTTATTGAATTAATATTCAAATGCTCTGTCATTTTTATGGCATAGAGCACTTTTATCTCAGAAGGCTAATTTGGTCCAGTCTCTATTTAGAATTGTGTATTCAAACCTTAGAATTATATATATATATATATATATATATATATATATATATATATATATATATATATATATATATATATAGTGCTAGAACATGTAAAACTTGGGATGACCCATGCCCTTGTGTCTCCATGAGAAATTGCACATTATTAAGCTTCTATATAATAACAATCTATTAAATAATAGACATGAGTTAACGGTTTTTTTTATCGACATCATCAGATTTATGGTTTGAATTATTAGCTAAAAACAAGCATACAATATAATAACTTGATTAATCCATATCCCAATCATCAGATTCATGGTCTGAATAATTAGCTAAGAACAAGCATACAAGAAAATAACTTTCATAATCCATAGCCCAAATAAATAGTTTAAATACCCTACAAAAAAGATAACCCTTTATGAAGTCGTCAAAAAACAAACGTTACGGCAGTTTTTTATGTGCACAAATCCCTTTCATAAAAAAATTAAAAAAAAAAAAATCTCCATAGACACGCATACCAGACTAGGGTTAATACATCTTCCGTTTCAAATTTAGAAACCCCCACCTTTCCCTGACTTGACATCCATGAAAGTAACTCTATGTTGATACTTATTATTAACACCCAACACACGCCTACCCAATTTAAACAATTCGCCCTAGCTGTTACCATGGAAATTTTGATTTCAATTATTAAAACACGCAAATTTCAGAAATACGTTATTCCAAAAAAAATTTCGCTTGAAGATGGAACAGAGCTTACTTTAACTCAATTCAATTCAAATAATTATATTGAAGTTTTCGGCTCTTGTTTTGAAACATGAGACCTCTTATGTCGCGAGTTGGAATCATATTTTTAAATAAATAATTATATATATATATATATATATATATATATATATATATATATAGTGTAAATTAATTGATTTAAAATATGGTTCTACACTGTTCTAACCAGGTTTCAAAAATGGAAGCACCGCCGTCTCCCGAAGTGCATGCCTTCACTAATAGGCAGTTAATAACGACCAGCTGAAGAACTTTTGCATTCACAGAGATTTCCAAGAAGTAAATTGCTACACGTGGTATTTTTTACGTGGGTAAAGTCGATTTTCAGTTTTTATTTCCACTGATGAAGCACAAATATATATGTCCCTTTTCGACATAATCCCCCACCCACGTGCATCGATTCACGTCTAATATCGTTCAACGATCTTAAGCTTTTCGGAAGAGACGTCCGCACCGCTTGTTTTGTGGGCACTCAACGCGCACAGACTTTACGGTACCCCAGCTCGTCGTGCACTATGGCTGTGTGCAGATCCGTAAATGAAGCACAAGATTGCCGCCTCTTGATTCATCGGTCTTCCCTGATCAAGACATCCAACCTCTGAACGTGTTCTTCCATTCGCCATGACGGGGAAAGAGCAGATCGGCTTTCACCCGTCAAAGTTGTTCTTTCTCGAAGAATTCTACCCACTGATACACCTTTCGTTAATTAATGATGCGTTCTGCAGACTGAATCAGCATCCGGGGATCAATTTCCGCAGGTTTGACTCCCTTTGCCTACAAAACAGCGCACGACGGCGCATCGTTCCTTGAAGATGCAATCGCTGATTTTCTATAAGCCTGATCAGGTTGCTCCCTGTCACTAGGCTGAACAATGGAATGCTGCGCGCGGTTAGCTACCTGTCACCCCAAAAGAACATCTGGTATCACACATCAGCGCCTTCCTGACGTTTTTAGCGCCTAATTTCAAAACTGGCTTTACTTCCGGATTTACCTTCGTATAAATATTTTATATCCATCTCCTTTGATAAACATATCTTTCTTTTTCAAGTAATTCTCTTCCAGATTCCATTCTTTTCTTCTTCATCTTATTTCACTGAAGTCTCGGCTGCTTTGAAGCAATAATATATCACTGTTTTTCATTGTTTTATGCCAGTCCACTTTTATTATATTTTTTTTAATAAAACGCACCCTGGAAATGTCGAATGAATTTTACATATCCTGACGTTCTGGTGAGAAAGCTGCTACGGCTAAATAAGTTGAAAACGTCTATGTAATGTGATATTTAAAAACATGAGTAAATAATCATCTGAAATTATTTCCAAACATGTGCGTGCATGTGAATCTGTTGTTGAAATATATTACAATATCTGAAGATAAAAATAAACTCCAACTGGCTAACTGGATACACACTAACTCAATGTCACATGCAGTGTTTTCCGATTTTACGAACATTCAAGCAGATAATACTGTTTAATTAAAATTTTAATACCCTTTAATGAAAATTTTAATACTGTTTAATTAAAATTTTAATACTGTTTAATTAAAATTTTAATACTCTTTCATGAAAATTTTAATACCCTTTAATTAAAATTTTAATACTCCTTAATTAAAATTTTAATACTGTTCAATTAAAAAAAAAAACAGGGCATCTACTCAAATAAGTCTATCCATTAAAAAACGTATAAATTTGTAAAAATATTTTTGTCTCACATCAAAACAAAGACAAAAGTCCATATAAACATGTCCGCAAACCCTTCACTTTTTAGTGAAGTTTAAAGAAAGTTTACTGTAAATATCGCTGTGTTGTCATTTAGACTATGATACATTTGTCATTCGTGTACATTTGTGGCTATTCTATCTTCAAAGTTTAATGTGTGTAGTAGTTACTTAACTGCGAAGTGTTCCGTTTAACAATAGTATATTCACATCGTGAGCAGGCAGATATGATTTTTTACGTACTGTCGAGCGAATGGTAATGGACGCGAGGTTGCACGGCTGTATCAGATTACGTTTCCAGACCGAAGTCATTCAACCTTTGCTGCTGTTTATTGGTGCTGAGACAGGCTCCACACACTTTGGATCGAGGTATATTGAGATCTGCTCGTACGTCTGCCCGCGACAAAAGACAGGAGACGATCCAGGTATCAGCACACATCGAGTGCCCCTAGCATGTCGTACATCTCAAAGTACCCCATGGAGAATACTACAGGAGCGGGTCATACAGCCGTATCATTTGCAACGTGTGCAGGGTCTTTTGTCTTATGTTCAGTCACCACGGAAAGACTTTTGCTGATGGTTTGTTGCACAAACCGCCGATTCGTTGTTCATCTCTTCAGTTTGCTTTACAGATGCGGCAACATTTAGAAGAGATGGAATAAGAAATTTACATTAACAACATTTATGGGCAAACCGGGATTTCCATGGTAAAATATCAGCATCAGTTTACGATTAATGTGTAGGCTGGAAATGTAGGTCCATATGTTCTCCCAGTACGTCTTACAGGACCTACCTACAAGGACTTTATTTCGAACATAATTCCTGACCTGCTAGAGGAAGTACTCCTGCTAATACGAAGGCGGCTCATGCATGGTGTAGCTCCAGCACATTTTAGTCACATTGTTCGAAAGATGGATGGGTAGGAGAGGACCAGTCCCATGATCTGCACGTTCCCCCGATCTTGATCCTTTGAATTTTTATCTCTAGGTCCACACTTGGTTTATGCAGCAGATATTAATCTTCAACATGCTTCATCAACGTGTCATGAGGGCCTCCAAAAACATTCGACACCGTCTTGGATTATTTGAAAGGGTATGCCAGTCAATGATCCGACGGGTTCATACATGTGTAGAAACAAGCGAAGGACATTTTGTTATTGTTTTGAGGTACAATGAGAAACTTTTGGGTATATGTTTACATAGACATTTTTCCTTGTTTTGGTTTCAGAAACCCGCCCTCAAAGTTTGTTAAATGATTCTTGGATTGTCCATTTAACCTAGTCTTCCGTAATCTTTAAAATTAATAAGTAAAATACAAAGGATTTGCGGACATATGTTGATATAAATTTTGTCTTTGTTTTGGTGTGAGGAACCCGCCCAATGTTTGTAAAAAAAATTTGATAAACCCTATATATATATATATATATATATATATATATATATATATATATATATATATATATACATATATATATATATATATATATTAGTAGTAGTAGTAATCTTATAAGTATAAGAAATTATACTCGTCCGGAAAACTTTCGGTATCTTGATTTGCAAATAATCAAACCAATACCAAAGGGAAAAAAGATATAATAAAACGAACAGAGAACATGTACGTCAGACGAAAATAATCGTCTAGCATCGAAGTCCAAAGTTCAAAGAAAAGAAATCCGATGCGAGTAAGCAAAATAACTAACTAACTAAATATATATATATATATATATATATATATATATATATATATATATATATATATATATATATATATATCCAGGTAAGATGACAACGAATGGAATACAATTCCAAAGTTCGTAGCATTTAATTTTAAATAGGGCTGAATACAGAGTATCAAAATATTTATTTTAGTAGAGCAGAGCATATATATATATATATATATATATATATATATATATATATATATATACTGTATTTTGTTTTTGATCACAAAGTATCCGGTCTGTCGTTAAAGTTCAAAGAGTGAAGTCGTTTGGCACAGACAGATTTTGAAATCTGTTGCGCATGCACGTTAGGTCATAACGTTATCGTTCATTTCCGTTGCTTACAACACTACTTGAAAGGAAAGTGTGTAGAGTGTGGTGGTCTCACCACACCGCAGATGATCTAACAGTAGTCATGACTTGTGAAGCAGAACAACGTTGCCCAGGTCTGACAACTGTTACGTTCTCCAGATCTCGCCTCATTGCGGCGTTTTCCACTTTTCAAAACCCAAATCACACTTGAAAGAGATACTATTTCAAGTCGTCGAAGAAATCCAAGACAATGTGACGAGGCAACTGCTTGCTATTCCAAAAAAATAAAAAAAAACAATTTTAAGAAGGCGTTCATTAATGGAAACGACGCTTCAGAAGGAAACTATTTCGAAGGATATTAAATGTAGAATTGATATGTGTTGTAGTTTTATTTTTATAGCATCAGTCCCGACATTTTTTTTATCAAAGAAACAGAAAGTAAAGACGAAGATTGTAAGAGAGGATCCGTACATGTCGCATTCATTTTGGCGGGGGTTGACATACTCGTGTCTTTAGTTTGTATACAAACGGATGTGACTGTATAACGAATCGACCGTTCTCCTCCGCCCCAGCTAGTAATAGTAAGACAACCGAGGCTTCTATAGCCTTGGTTAGCTGCCAATCTAGAAGAATAATAATTCCGAATTAAAAATGGTTGAACGTGTGGCTATCAACTCCACCTTGTAAAATCTTGTAACAGAAACCACAGCGGCCTAGTACATTTTAGCAGCTCCAAAACGAAACTGATCTTATAGAGCCTTTTCGTTCTTCCTCCAGCCTCCCTGATGCTAACCTCTAGAAGATTAATCCGATTCGCCTTCTGGGTCTCACGTTTTCCACCGACGCGAAATTAATTGTTAAGAATTTTTGGAAAACTACTAGAGGCCCTAATCTACTCTGAACTGGTTAAGCAGTTCACATCGCAGGGTCTACTTTCAGACAAGCAATATGGCTTTCGCTTCTCTAGGTCCACTGCTGATGTATTCACGATTATTGCTGAAAGAGTTTATCAAGCTTTATATGAGAATGATGAATCTCGGGCTGTTGCTTTAGGCATCTCGAAAGCGTTCTGCAGGGTCTGCCATACCGGTTTCTTTACAAGTTAAAAGGTTATGGTATTTCGGGAAGAAATCTTGAACTGACTTTCTTATCAAATCTTGAAAGTTGTCTCGAACGGCCACTCTTCTAGATCTTTTGTGCTAACACAGGTATCACAGAGGGTTCTATCCTTAGACCTACGATGAAACATTTTCGCGGATTTTGATGTCATTATCAGTTTTTTTTTCGTCCAATTCCGTGAATTTGTTTTCCTCTTGCTAAGTCTGAAAAACACAATGTAAAATTTACTATTTTTTTTTATCCATAATGTTAAATATGTTAAAATTCTCCAAATTTTTAGCAAGAAAAATCACAAGTTGATATTAAAAATTGCCGCAAAACATTGTTGATTTATTTAAGATGGAAAGATCTATTATGACATGTCTCTAATTTGTATACATTGTATTTATTTTCAAATTTTCTAGTTGAATTGTTCACCTATATTGCGTATGATCCATTATTGTACATAATTAGGTTACAATAAAATTGTATTTTATATGAATACTATTTTATGAAAATTGAGATGTAGTATGGTTAGGGGACTCGTAATGATAGATTCGAGTGACTGCTCACGAGACCTTCGCACCATCTCCCTCATTCAAAGCATACATACACATAATATAGCTTATCATTTACGTATCTGTTATAGAGTAGTTTTTACAGTGGAGGCTTGTATTTCGCTAAGTCGTTCCTAAAAAGGTCCGACGTACAAAACGTTAGGAACTTGAAATAAGAGTTAATGATGCAGCAATCTAGTTGTGATGGTTGATACTTCAATGTCCGACATCGACTGACTCACTTAACTCCACTGAGCCCAACTGGCGACCGCTAATACTACTACTACTACTTATTATGTGTGGGAGAGTCTATTACAATAGAATAGGTAATGTTCTGGTATAACAGTATCAGAAGTTAACGAGTCATCATTAATTAGATTAATTATAACAATGAACTGATACAAGTTTGTCATCTTAGATCCTAGCAACACACACAAACATACATACGTATCTATCTATCTATCTATCTATCTATCTATATATATATATATATATATATATATATAATTCGCAGACATGTACTGTTTCGCTGTATGACAGCTCTTCAGTGCGACTAGATACCCGATTGCCTCAAGCCAGATTGCTGCCATATATGGTCTGGAGCCCCTTCTGTTTGCCTCGGGGTTCTTGATAGGCTCTAGAGGCGGATATGCAATATTATTGGCCTTGATCTGGCATCTCGTCTACTGTCACTTTCTCACAAACGCGCCGTCGCCTCTCTCTGTCTGTTCTACAAATACTTTCATGGAAATTGCTCCGATGAGCTGCATTCGCTGGTTCCCAGACTTTATGAGTTCAAGCACCTTCCGAGGCTGGCATCCCGCTTTCAACCTTTCACTGTCGAAACTCCTAAATGTAGCCGTCTCTTCTACTCCAATAGCTTCATGTCTCGCACTTTTCGCCTGTGGAACTCCCTTCCCTATTCCAGTTTCCCTGTTAGCTATAATCTCCAGCTATTCAAATGTAATGTCAATCAACATCTCCAGTTGCCTTGATCTATCCACTATCCTTCTCCTCATCTTTTCTTCTATCACTCCTATCTGATCTTGCTCCAATCTTCTGTAACCCCTTGCGTCCTAGTGGCTTCACCGCCTTGCTTGGGTGAAACGCTTAAAAAAATGAAAAAAAAATGAAATATATTTTGAATTATATTATGTCATTCGCAGACAGTACTGTTTTTTCGCTGTATCACAGTTCTTTAGTTCGCTAAATTTAATGTATTGTTTTTACAAATATAAACAAATGTCAATCAGACGGAGTGAGACAGAAATAACTGAAATTAATCACTATTTGCCAAGAAGCCTTGTGCCATCTCTGGGCACATAATTAATCTCCAAACTGGTGTCAAAATTTTATGAAAGTCTAAAATAGGTTTTAATACCAGCAATACATTTTTGGAAAAATTATTACAAGCAAGTCATTTTTGGAAAATATAAATTATTGCCAGCAATACATTTTTGGAGAAAGAGACTACCAGTAATAAAAATCTTGTCGGCATTAAAAGATCCATTGATGTTTATATGCCATGAAACAAAATAAAACAAAACAAACTCTATATCCGAAAATATATCAATGAAACCAGACACTCGACAAAAACCCTCTTTACAAAAATACGTCAATGAAACCTGATCTACAAATCGATTTCTTAAAATTAATAAATCTATTCAGATGAATCTATTGTAAAAATCTAGTCAGCATAAATTACCCATTGTGGTTGATATGCCGTAAAACAAACCAAAGCGGTTAAGCAATCTATTTCTGTTGAAAAGACATTTCTTTCCTTGGATATGACACGTGCGAAGGAAAACGGCGATTAGATCCTGTTTATCCTTACGATAGCAGGAAAAACGATAAAAGGAATAAGTTTAATAATCCGAGCAATTCCTAGACTTTATTTGTGGCATTCACCAAACACGGAAACTCTAGTTTCATAATTCTGTTTCTTCCAGTTTATCTTTCTTATATAAAAGCTACCAAAATTCTTTGAGTAACAAAAACAGAGAAATCGATAAACACACAAAACGGCCAAAGAAAAAAAAAAAAGAAAAAAAGAAAGAAAGAAAGAAGTAGAGAAAGAAAGAAAGAAAGAAAGAAACAAACAAATCGGCCAAAGGAGAAAGAATCGAAAACAGACAAACCGGCCTAAGAAAAAAAAAAAAAAAAAAAACAGAAAGAAGAAAAAAAAAAAAAGAGAAAAGAATCAATAAACACACAAATCGGCCAAAGAAAAAAAAAAAAAAAAAGAAAAGAAAAGAAAAGAGAAAAAAAAAAGAGAGAGAGAAAGAATCAATAAACACACAGATCGGCCAAAGGAGAAAGAAAGAAAGAAAGAAAGAAAGAAAGAAAGAAAGAAAGAAAGAAAGAATTAGAGAAAGAATCAATAAACACACAGATCGGCCAAAGAAAAAAGAAAGAAATAAAGAAAAAAGAAGTAGAGAAAGAAGTAGAGAAAGAATTAGAGAAAGAATCAATAAACACACAGATCGGCCAAAGAAAAGAAAGAAAGAAAGAAAGAAAGAAAGAAGTAGAGAAAGAATTGATAAACATACAGACCGACCAAAGAAAAAAAAAGAGAGAGAAAGAAAGAAGTAGAGAAAGAATCAATAAACGCAGATCGGTCAAAGAAGAGAAAGAAAGAAAGAAAGAAAGAAAGAAAGAAAGAAAGAAGTAGAGAAAGAATCAATAAACGCAGATCGGTCAAAGAAAAGAAAGAAAGAAAGAAAGAAAGAAAGAAAGAAAGAAAGAAAGAAAGAAAGAAAGAAAAAAAGAAAGAAAGACGTAGAGAAAGATTTGATAAACATACAGATCGGCCAAATAAAAACAAAAAAAGAAAGAAAGAAGTAGAGAAAGAATAGATAAACACACAGACCGGCCAAAGAAAAGAAAGAAAGAAAGAAAGAAGTAGAGAAAGAATCTATAAACATACAGATCGGCCAAAGAAAAAAAAGAAAAAAAAAAAAACAGATCAGCCTAAGAAAAAAAAAAGAGAGAGAGAGAGAGAGAGAGAGAGAGAGAATCGATAAACACACAGATCCGCCCCCTCCCCCAAAAAAAAGAAAGAAAGAAAGAATCGATGCATGATTTCGGTCCATTCTTTCAGAATTCAAGAATAAAAGCAAAATATTATTAATGTTTCCTCTTGCCAAACCCATTATTCCTTGATCCGTCCAATGCCAGCAGGTTGTCTGGCATTCACGTTTGTCGACCGGAAGTATCGACTAATTAGTAAACTCTATGGTGCTCTTCTACCCTATTGCTATTGTCACAGATTAAAATCAGCCTCGGGCATTTTCGCCCCAGAACTGTCTGGTGGACTGGATTACCTTCGACTTTATGTCCTTAAAGAATAATGCCAGAGGAAAAAGTTTCACACTGATTTACCTCATGAGGCTCGGGAATGTAGAAACGCAAGGAACGAAGACGACATCTTTAGAGTCTTTGTGCGCCACCTGGTGGTTCTATCGCAGAAATAGATTTTTCTTAACCGTGTTTCTTTTATTTCTTTCGAAAATTAAGTAATTGTAATAATTATTTCGGCACGCATATTCGAATTCATGGCGGACATTGTTCAAAATGAAATTTAAAGTTACATTTCATGATTTCCGAAGCAATTATTTTATTTGTTGCCTGAATTTCTAAGATTGAGGTTATGATTATTTACATCATTTACATGCGGACAATTTTACCGATCTTTATTTTTGCTATCAAAATGTTTAGGTCGTTGTGCAAATGGGCCTTCATCAAAGTAATTGTGGATTCAGGTAACCCTAAATGAAACTCGAACTGAAACATTTATTTAATATATTGGTAGACGTTTCAATTTTCGCTATTCCTGTCCACGAATAACAACGAACTAATACAAGTTTGTCATCTTAGATCCTAGCAACACACACACATACCCACGTATCTATCTATCTATCTATCTATATGTATATATATATATATCATTCGCTGACAGTGCTATTTCGCTGTATGACAACTCTTCAGTGCGACTAGATACCCGATTGCCTCAAGCCATGATTATTTACACCATTTACACGCGGACAATTTTACCGATCTTTATTTTTGCTATCACAATGTTTAGGTCGTTGTGCCAATGGGTCTTCATCAAAGTAATTGTGGATTCAGGTAACCCTAAATTAATCTCGAACTGAAACATTTATTTAATATATGGGTAGACGTTTCAATTTTAGCTATACCTGTCCAGGGATATCTTATCTCGTTTTTAAAAAAATAAAAAAAATTGTATAAATAATGACTTGTTAACTATTACCATTACCCCATGGTTGACAAGTCATTTTGCCCAAAAGCTAGAAGGGATTTCTGCTGTAATATTTGAGAGAATCTATCGCAGAGACAAGTTGTTGGCGATGTAGAAATTTTAAAGGTGTTAGCGATGACTTTGTGGTCGGTGAATCGTCGAGATACCCTCTGTGAATGGTGTTGGTAGTATTCAGCGAAATTCATTTTCTGTTTCCTTTTCCGGTTTTATGTCCCAAACTCTCTTCACTTCCTTTGAGTAGGGATTTTGAGAGGTGAAACAGATAAGGAAAGAAAGAAACATTTATAGTCAACTTTTGTATATTTTGAAGATCGCGCATCCCGTAACCCATCAAGGTCGTAGGGTCACCATATGTCCTCCAGCCACAGTAGAAATGGTGTTTCTTGTACAAGATAGCCTGATGGCGCCCAACACTCTTCAGTTTGGTTTTTGAATTCAGGCTTACATTCTCCTAGATCGGTTGCCACCCAAGACTATAGAACCCAGTCTGTACTTTTATTTCCCCATAGCTGGCGGGGGGTGGGAAGAAGGAGAGGCTTCATACCTTTTCCAGGGGTATTAGTACGTAAGTGAATGTAATGGATTCGACAGGAATTCGAACTCGCCTCTCCGATTCCTCAAACCAAGCCGCTACTCCACCGTCTCTCCAAGTTTGAAGAACAAGCTTCCAATTTTGTTTTTATTTTTCTTTTTTCGACTTTTTTTCCTTCAAGGTAGATATTCCCAAATAAACTTCTCAGTTTAAAGATTCATCAGTCACCAAAAAATGACCAGTCAGATAAGCAAGTACATTGCTATGCGGCTACTAAATGCGGCTACTTGTGAATAAATACCTGTAATATATTGTTGGCAATGGATATCATACAGTGGCCCAAGAAAAGTTTTTAGCCAGGAGAAATAAGCTACATCCAATTTCAAAATTTAATTACGTAATCCGTATTCAACATAAATAAACAGTATTTGGAATTAGCATGGAGTAGGATCTCTATTTGATAGTTTTAGTACTTGTATTCGATTTTTCATGGATTTGATCAAGTTATCAACAATCGTCTGAGTCATATTTTGTCACTTCTTTAGCAATGTTTCTTTAAGGGTTGCCACTGACGTGATTTTGGCTGCACGCTCTCGGAGTTTTCAGTCAAGGTGCCCCTAAATGTGTTCTATTCATGTCAAATCTTTAGGCTACCCATGGCAGTCACTTGCGATTCCTTGCAGGCCTTTGCTACTTTGCTCGTATGACATGGCGCTCCATCTTCTTGAAAAAGGTAGCCATTCTCGTCAATTTGATTGGTTTCAAATAGTGGGAGTAGTCCTTTCTCTAATATTTGACAGTATTTTGGGCCATTCAATAGCTCCACTCGTTAACAAGAATCAGCACAGATTTCCCTTCAAATCAGACAACGTCCCACACCATTACTCCAATCCCTCCTTGTTTCACGGTAGCCTGCAGACATTCAGTGTTCCTAGTCTCATTCTGATTTCTCCAAACATAAAATATTCTCGAATTCGAATATTGGCAGAATCTATTTTCGTCTGACCAAATTAAAGACTACCAAAATTCACAATCTTTGCTCTTAAATTCTCTCGCCCAGTCCATACAAATGTTCCTGTTAACTTATGAAAGTCAAGGGCTTCTTTCTTGCAACTATTCTTTGATAGCCTAGCTCTTTCAGAGTCTTTCTCAACAGATATGGTGACATTTTCATGCTGTTGGCGACATCTTTGAAGCTCTGACGATGGTTTCTGGTGACTTCCCTATTCAGTGCCCTTTTCGTTCGCTCAGACACGATGCTTGGTCTTCCTGAACGTTGTTCCACACGATAATTGCCTTCTTCATTAAATTTCTTGACAATATTATTAACCGTTTGATGAGTTTTATATTAGCATTTTTGCCGTGATATCAATAGATATTCCATGGTAATCTTTTTTGTTTATTTTTATTGCCAATATTTCCGTATATATCACATATAAGTATACGTATGACATAGATTTTAGGGTAAGTCTTCTCCAAAGAGAAATAACTTATGTGTTCCTCAGTGGATGCCTCAAACCGTGAATATTAACGAGCCCTGTGTATTACATGACGACGCAACATCTTTTTTTTAAGTTCTTAGAGAGGGTTTTCTAAAGATGGTTTCCAAAAAGAAAACAACTTATTAAAAAAAAAAAAGAAGGAAAATTACTTTAGTCTTCATATATGGCAGTAAATGTCGGAAAAATTTACCCGCAGATGAAGAGAAGGTTTGAAGCGCCAGAGATGTAGTTCTACAGAAGGATGATGAGAATGTCATGGAGGGAGCATTTAAGCAAAGAGGAGGTTTTAAGGAAAATGGAAACAGAAAGGATAATTATACATCAAACTGAGAGAGACATTCGAAACTTCTGGGACACATAAGGAGAAAAGGCGGCTTGGAAAATTGGACAGTCACAGGGCATGCGTAAAGCATGAAGAGTAGAAGAAAGTAACAGAGGTTATAGAGAAATAGCGAGACTGGACTAAATGGATTCCAGAAAAAAGCAGGGTGGTTTAGTAAAAAGGTAAACGAAGCTAAGATTTTAAAAAATAGGAACTTATAGAAAGCAATGATCGCCAACTTCCTGAAGTGACACGTCACAAAGAAAAAATTTCTTGTAATACCTGTAGTATTTATTTTAGAGTTAAGTTATTGAAGATGACGAGAGCTTGGAGGTATTGGAGAGTTTAGAGGCATTGGATGTATTGGAGACTTTGGAAGTATTGGATGTATTGAATGTATTGGATAGTTTGGAGGTATTGGATGTATTGGAGAATTTGGAGGTATTGTATGTATTAGATGTATTGGAGAGTTTGGAGGTATTGGATGTATTAGATGTATGGGAGAGTTTAGAGATATTGGATGTATTGGAGAGTTTGGGGTATTGAATGTATTGGATAATTTGGAGGTATTAGATGTATTGGAGAGTTTGAAGGTATTGGAGAGTTTGGAGGTATTGGATGTATTGGAGAGTTTGCAGGTATTTGAGAGTTTGGAGGTATTGGATGTATTCGATGTATTGGAGGGTTTGAGGTATTGGATGTATTAGATGTATTGGTGAGTTTAGAGGTATTGGATGTATTTGAGAGTTTGGGGGTATTGAATGTATTTGAGAGTTTGGAGGTATTGGATGTATTGGAGAGTTTGCAGGTATTGTATGTATTAGATGTATTAGAGAGTTTGGAGGTATTGGATGTATTAGATGTATGGGAGAGTTTAGAGATATTGGATGTATTGGAGAGTTTGGGGTATTGAATGTATTGGATAGTTTGGAGGTATTAGATGTATTGGAGAGTTTGAAGGTATTGGAGAGTTTGAAGGTATTGGATGTATTGGAGAGTTTGCAGGTATTGGAGAGTTTGGATGTTGTTATATAGGAATAAAGTTTCGCTGCCGACATTGTAGTTTGAACATAGATCTCCAGTGTGCAAACACAGGAGATTCCATTATTGTATTAACTGGACCACGTGACCATAGAGGAAACGCATCTATGGAAGGTAGAGTGACGTCTAACTGATCGCCATTTCTAGTCTATCCTCTATTACTGTTAGCATCGCTATTTCTACTCTATTCACTATACTATTTCTCTATACGGATTACTGTTCGAATGAGTATTATCGAGCAAGTACTATTAGTGCGAGTGCTACCTGTATTGTTCAACGGCTTAATATAGCTGTATCTGCGATTACAAAGTCTCTACTACAACGAGCATTACGAAAGTGACAACGAGTATTCGTTGACATTACAGAAATGGCTACTAGTGTCCGTTGATAAAAGAGATACTGGAGAGTTTGGAGGCATTGTAGATATTGAAGATTTTGGGGGTATTGACAATGTCTCTGTGGTCGGTGAGTCGTCTTGGTAGATGTTGATCGTGTTCGCCTAAAGACCATCAATATATTGTGGAAAGAAGATTGTATACGACAGAGAAAAAACATCGTTGGGAGAAAACATTGTGATTCCCTAACGCAAACATAATTTTGTATTACAACCGATATAAAAGTGAAATATTTTTGTCAATCTTCAAGACTCATACAAACAAGAATATCTGAACGCCACTGTTATAAAAACGTACCTGTTTGCGTTCAAACGTACCAGGGAATTTTGGTTCAGGTGCACCGGGGCTTAAATATGAACGGCAACTTTATCTGTAGTCTGCCAGTGTTAATTAGCGAGATGATAGCCGTTTCTTGAAATGTTCTAGATAGACTGGCTATAAAATCAATTTTTAAGTGATTATCTTTTGTCGTTTCTAGTCAAATAGAGGAGGACAGAGAGCAAGAAACAGTGAAAACGAAAGATAAAACGCTAGCTAGAGAGAGGGCGGTTATAAGAGACAATGAAAGAGGGAGATAGCGAGAGAATTATAGAAAGGAGAGTTAGAGAGAGCGAGAGAGTATGATATGAGAGAAGGAAAAACGACGTGAGTGTGACAGACGGACATTCAGATTGATACAGTGGAGGAATAAATGAAAGAAAAAGAGGAAAAAGTACGTATATATATAGAGAGAAACAGAGAGAGTAACGAAGCAAGAGAGAGAGAGAGAGAGAGAGAGAGAGAGAGAGCGGGTGGCGAAAAGAGGTAGAAGAGAAGAGAAACGTAGTAATAGTATTAGACAGCAAAATTTATGGATACACGGGGTGGGGGGGTAATGGGTAGCTGTTAGGCTTGAGGAATCTAAGAGCCGAGTTTGAATACCAGTTCAGTTTGTTATATTCGCTTACGTTCATATACTCTTAGGAAAATATGAATCAATTTCTTATCCAGCAATATATGGACAGGACAGACTGGAGGGTCCCATAGCCTTGGATGACAACCGGTCTACATAGCCTCATCAACCCTCAAATGACCAATCTTGGTGGGTATGGCTATACCCCTGAGGACGTGGTCCACTAAAATTGAGAAGGTTCCGAATTAAGATCATGGGCGCTTTTGGTGGCCTTTTGCTGGTATATACATATATGTGTAAATTATTTTCAGATAGAGTGTATATGTAACGGAACATTATGAATAAAGTTCGAAGCGCGTCGGCTAAGATTAATTTTTCCTCTTACCTTTTTATTCACACACACACACACACACACACACACACACACACACACACACACACACACACACACACACACAATCGGGTGTAACATAAAAATTGTCCAAATCGTGTAACAGGAAAATTTTCCACTAAAGTTTCGAATCGTTGTATCTTAGAAATGATTAAAGATATCTTATTGGAATTCACAGAGGTTTTTATAACACTACTGGACTCTACTTTGACCAATAAGAATGCATAATTACTCTCCAAACCTAACAAAAGAATCGTGATGAAATCGATCATAAACGAAAATGTCATGTCCATCATTAATTAATCACATCTAAAGATCGGAAGCTTGAAATTAAGTTCAAATACACACACACACACACACACACGCACACACACACACACACACACACACACACACACACACACACATATATATATATATATATATATATATATTCCAGGATCATTTTCCAACTTATTCAAGATGATTTTCGCCCTCTTTAACCTTCTAAGTTTCCGTCTTGGAGTAAAAAGATGTCTTAGAGATTTCATGTCTAACTTCATTTGCAAGTCTTTTTTCACTGTCTTTGGACTGTCATAGCTGAAACTTCTCTCTCACGTACCAAATGTCTTACGGATTGAGTTGGATCTTTTCTAATTGATCTTTTTAGCTCTAAGTTAAAATCATGGTCCCTCTTCATATTGTAACCTCCTAATCCATTTTACCTCTCTACTGTTCTTTCTTAATCACAGGTCTCTTGATGGTTCTTGAATGGACTGCGAAGATGGAAACCAGAGTATGAATTGTTCAGTTCGGAAGACATAGTGGGACTGACGATTTTAACCCGTTCCCTTTTTAACTGAATAACTGAAAGGGTTTTTCAGTGATTCTTAAGATAAATGATGTCAAGATGTCTAAACGTCTTAGCTGAAAAACTGGAAAAGGATTTGGGACAATTTTGCCGTTACACCCGTCAGAGAAAATTGTTGGAAAATAATAATTATTTTTTTATAACAGGAACAATGAAAAACAATTTTTTGGGGAGGGCGGGGGACTTAATGGGAATCCCCACCACCAAAAAAAAAAAAAAAATAATAAAAAAAGATATATATATATTTCATAGAGTTTTTTTCTTATTCTCCCTTGACAGAAAAATTTCGTTAGAAACAAAGAAAAGAGTTCTGAACTGCTATGTAATAGCTAATCTCCTATATGGCAGTGAATGCTGGTCAATCTCCTCAAGCCTTTCATAAACTAAGCAAAGTATTAAGAGATAGGAAAATGTCTTTAGAAACAAAGAAAATAGTGCTGAAATGTAATGTGATATCTGTCCTCCTATATGGCAGTGAATGCTGGACAATCTTCACAAAGAAGAAAGAAGAGATTTGAAACAATAGAGATGTGGTTATACAGAAAGATGCTGAGGATACCATGGACCGAATATGTGAACAGCGACGGGGCTTGGAGAAAATGGAAACAAAAAGATAACGTCTACTTAACATCAGGAAGAGACAGGTGAAATTTCTAGGGTACGTAATGAGGAAGGATTTTGTTTTGTGTATATTTAGCGGTTTTTGGTAAATTTCACGTTTACTGGAAACGATTTCCATTCAGTGAATGTGACGTCATTTAGACCGTCAAACTTGATATCTTGTGAATTTTAGTTTTTTTTATATACACTTCAATACAAATCGCCTATAGAGAGAGGTACCTTATATAATGTTGGATGTAGTTACATAATCATAAACAAAACACAATAATTGAAAACAATTGACAAGAAGAAATAAACATTGATTAATTCAACGATTATATAAAACAACTATTTCAGAAATTTGAAAAAAAGAATAATAAACTCACTGGGTAGACAGAATTTGTCGATATTATATAACCAAATATATTTGAAAAAATTATTACTGCCGAAATACACACACGCTCTCTCTCTCTCTCTCTCTCTCTATATATATATATATATATATATATATATATATATATATAAAAAAAAATGTTATATATAAACATAAAAAAATGTCTTAAAATATTTGTCGGACTTTGTCCATTTCATAATGTGTGACGTCATTTGTTTACATTTGGATACGCATCGAGCAGGTATGAATGTATGAAAGAAAATCATGGAGAATTGTGGTTTAAAAACAGTAAAATCTACCTTGCTAACCGAAACGCTCCTCTGTGGCCAAAACGGTTAAGGCACGTCAGGCTATATGACGGTTCCGTATAGGATACAGGTTAGATTTTTGTCGGAGGACGCGTATTTTCTGTGAGAATTTCTCGGAAATTCAGGCCGGTAAATGTTAATACTGTTTATTATAAACAGAGCATTTACTTAAATATTTGTATCTATAAAAACAACGTAAAAACAAAAAAAAATATATTTAAGTAATGAAAATCTTGGTAATCCGTATGGATAATCCCAAGGAGGATGAAATCCGGAGAACTCAATGTTAAATAAGAGAGAATAATTAAAAGAAAACCAGACAACTTTAAGGTTCCATGGTTATAATTTATTTCCCCAGGGAGTTTTTTTTCCTGGATCATCAGTACTCACTTCCAAGGAGGAAAAAATAATAAATTTGAACTTACACTTTTGAAGGGTAGTATTAAGCTGGTGTAAGGTGATATAGAGAGTGTGGTGTGACAGACATGATCGAAATTAAACACACACACACACACACACACACACACACACACACACACACATATATATATATATATATATATATATATATATATATATATATATATATATATATAGGAAAGATCAATCAAAGGCTGGAACTGCGGATTACGCAAAACGTACCTGCGTATTTGCTTTCTAGTAGAATGAGTCGTATTAAAAGGATCACTCAAGCGGTGCATGACTCCTCCATTGGACAGCATTTGCTGGACAATGCCGACTGTGCCGCCGATTATAATGACGTAATTTTTTTCATTTTAGATGGTGCTCGTTCGTTTATTATATATATATATATATATATATATATATATATATATATATATATATATATTCTGAAAAGAATTATATAGTTATTCCGTTCCACTCGATGCTATTTAAAGTTTCATGCACATGGCAAACATCAAGCCAACCCCAGTAGGCACAATTAGCTGAGACGAAATGTTTATATGTATACACGCACTTATCGGAGGAACCGAATACAGAAAACTGGAGCACCTAGTGTTTTACGTGTTCTTCACACGATCCTTCTCAGGTTTGTTTTTTCTAACTGAGAATTGAGATTCTGTTACACTGATTACCATCCAAAGATAAATAGCCGAGTATTCCTGACAATTTAACCCATAACGAGGAGAGAGACAAAGAGATGGTGTCATATATTTCCGAATGTCGATGTAGCACATTCGAATGGAAGTCGAACTCGGCTCTCCTGTTTCTCATTTCGATCTGGTATTCATTACACCATCAGTACATCTATCTATCTATCTATCTATCTATCTATCTATCGAAAGTTAAAATGCAAGGATAATAAACAATTTCTGTCTCCTTCAATCCAAATCTTTTCTTGTACTCTCTGTTTCTTTCACTTTCAGAAAGAATTGACATCTCTTTCTTTCTTTCTTTCTTTCTTTTTTTATATATATATAAATATATATGCATATATATATGTATATATATGTATATGTGCATATATATATTTGTACATACATATATATATGCATATATACATATATATATACATACATATATATATACATATGTATATATATATATATATATATATATATATATATATATATATATATATATATATATATATATATATATATATATATATATATATATATATATATATATATATGTATATATATGTATAAACATATGTACCCACACACACACACACGGATATATATACAGACACACACATATATATATATATATATATATTCATCCACATATATATATATATATATATATATATATATATATGCGTTCTGAACGCGTATTTAAGGATACATATACTTATTTTAATATATATCTTTTAAGGAAATATTGCTTGAATTCTGCAGAAATTGCCTTTTGCTTAATATCTTTTTCGCGCGTTCTGTTTATTTTGATTTCTTTTTATGTCATGTGAAAGATATTGTTATGTGAAATCTGCCAAAATTAATTTTGAGAATCATGTCGAATCTTATATTTTAGTCTATTACTTTGGTATTTGCCCTCGAGCTGAGCAATTCATGAAGCCCTTCAGGTAGCAAAAAATCAATTACAAAGTAAAATAAATAAAACATTATATAAGGTTATAAAATATGCCTTTTTCGTCTGAATATTTCACTATTATTTATCCTGGCTTTCAAAGTATTCCCTTATCTCGACTCACTATAAGAACGTTTTCTCCAAGAACGCCACTCACCACAAACAGAATGGTATCTAGATCTTAGATTTTCATATACACACGAAAAGACTTTTTTTTCAACGTTTATTCTGTTACATATTGAAGCTATACTGGGGTTTTGAAAATCATGATTGCAAGTATGGCCGGAAGCTCGTATCCAAATATAATGTCTGCTAAGACGTCTACCTCTTGCCGACGCCTGTTCAGTCACATCTATGTTTGTCCAATATCCACAGAACTAAACTCTGGTTTATACTGCAACTATGCCGATCTTAGTTGTAGATCTTGTGAGAAAGTACATAGTTGGGCTAGATCAAAAATTTGAACAAGAGAATTAAGGCCAAACACTTATTCGCTACGACTTGTGGCTTCAAAAGAGATAGAGCATGTAAGATTATAATCGTACACGAACACATACACAAACATGTACACACACACTAGTATGCACCCACGAACACACACCCATATGAGAAAATGCAACATTTATTTCGTGTGACACGTTTGGCCGTTAGGAATCCATTGGACTCGTTGCTGATTTGAATAAACTCACAACAAAAAAACGAGAAAAGTTTTTAGATATAAAACTATAAAATACCGTATTTGACGTCATATAAGACGCACGGGTGTATAAGACGCATCCCAATTTCAGCAGAGCAAATCAAGAAAAAAAATACTAATTAGTAAAATTATTAAAAGTATTAGTAAATGACACAGCCTAAGCTATATTTATGAGGTATTATTTTGATTAAACAAGCCATGATTTCAATTAAACGAAAAATAATACGTAAAAAGAACACGAGCCTATATCCAAACAAAATAAATATTATTACAAATGAGCAAAACAGTAAAGTTACCATTAAAATTCAGTCAAAAATTTTCGTTTATATGTCTTGCGTCTTGTAAATGTCTTAGTGGAATAATTAGGATATAAAAATTCTGATTGTATTCATACCAATGAAACCGGAAGTTATCGCAAGAAAAATATTAATAAAAAATATATTTTACAAATATTAATTTGAATTTATTGCATATAATTTCAGTGAAACAAGATACTAATATTAAAAATGATAAAATTAATATAATGAATATTATCAATGATAACATTTTTAATCTACATAATCGCCTTTTAAATAATGACAATAGGTATATGAAAGTTACTCTAAAGCCTAAGCGAATAGGAGTTGCCAGGTAGCTAATTTCACCCGACTATCGCGAATTTTAAAGCTACATATCGCATATAAGACGCAGGGGAATTTTAAAAGATATTTTTAGTAAACAAAAGTGTGCCTTATATGCCGTCAAATACGGTATTTTTATTTTCACGTTTGCACAACAAAATGTTTCTTAACGTGTATTAGTATAAAGGTTTTTTTACAGTTCTTTAGTTGAGATGAAAAATGTGATATATACGCGTTTATATGTCAAAGAAGAAGCAAGGAAGAAAGTGAGCTAGAAAGTGTAAGTGTTACGTAGTTTGCCGAAGGAGAATATTCGTGTCACGTAGCTTCGCGAGGAAGTGTTCGTGTCACGTAGCTTGGTGAGGAAGATGGTAAGTGTCACGTAGCTTGGGGAGGAAGAAGGATGAATGAGTAACGTGATCTCTTTGAAGTATTTATGTTAAGTATTTACTTTCAAAGGATTAATTTATTAACCTGAAAGGTACGCGGGTCCTTCAACTCAGAAACCATTTTTTGTCATTTGATGATTTACTGTCTTGTCTATTTTCATCATCGCTCTACAGACTAAAGTGATGTCTACCTTGTAAATCCACATAAAAATAAAGTATGCTGTTGTATGGCGTTTAAATATCACGTATATAATTCGTTGGAAAACTCACTTTCAGTGCCGTGCGTAGATAGCCTAGGCGAAAGTCTCTGATGTCAAATCAGTAGAATTTCGATCCCGGCTTGAAGTAATCGGGTGTTAATAACACTGATGAAACAGTCCCAATGCGAGTGTGTCTGTGGATCTCATGATGTTCGCCGCCGCATTTGTCGAATTTAGTTTTGATAATATTATGTATCAGCAGATCGACGGTATAGCGATGGGTTCGCCTTTGGGTCCAACGTTAGCGAATATTTTTGTCGGGTTTCACGATGCTGTCTTATTTTCTTGTATTTGTCGTCCTCTTATGTATCATCGTTATGTGGATGATGTCTTCTGTATCTTTAATAATGAGGCTGAAGCCGACTTGTTTCTCACCAAATTAAACTCTGTCCATCCTGCTCTTAAGTTTACCGTAAAAAAGGAATCCGAGTCTTGTTTTTCCTCGTTGGATGTTCTTGTCCATAAGATCATTGACAAGTTTGAGACCGTATCTACTTTCTCGGGACTTTATACGCGTTGGGACTCTTTTTGTCGCAGACAGCGAAAGGTTAATTTCATTATAACCTTAATTCATATGGCACATGATTTGTTCAGATAGCTTTCTCTACGGTGAAATTGATTTTATTAAGATGACACTTTCAAAAAACGGATTTCCTTTGGACATTTTGGATTCTATTATCCATGATATCATCAATAAATTTCATAGGGTTAAGCCGCATTTTGTTGAAAAATGTCCAGTTTATTTGCGTCTTCCCTATATTGGTACAGAGGGTGAGACTTTATGGAGACGAATTTCGCGTTTGATTAATAGCTGTTATTTTTCGGCTAATGTTCGGGCAATATTTGTTACTTGTCCTGTCTTCTCGTCCATTCGTAAGGACGCCCTCTCCCCATCATGTTAATTCCGTGATTTATAAATATAAGTTTAATTGTGGACTCGACTACATAGGGAGGATCTGAGAATTAAAACACTTACCCACCAGGATTTTGAATCCGGATGCCAGGAAAAGCCAACTAACCAATACTTCTGGCTCTGCTATTGCTGAGCAAGTAATAAATAGCAGGAATTCTGTGGTTGATTTCAGTGCGGACCGCAAGGAAATGTGTGGAAAATTTTTAGTGGTGACGGATTTATAATTTTATCTAGGTCTCACTCCTCATATCACCTCAAGGTTCTAGAGTACTTGTATATCAAATTCCGTGGGCCTTCCCTTTGTAAACAGAGGGAATGCTTACTGGGTCTGAATGTTATTGGACTCTAGTTTTCTTGAAATTCATTTTTCCCTCCCATTCGTTATATTAATTTAATTTACACGCTTACATATTTTTTATATCGCAGAAAAGTAACTTGATAAGGCTGGGACAAAACCGGTGGTTCATTTTTAGCTTTTTAAAAATGTCATATAAACTTTGCTTATTCTTATATATATATATATGTAGATTTAATATGCAGGTTAATAAAATTTAAAGAATAAAATCCAAGAAAATGATACCAATATTGACAATAAATTTATTATATACTAACCTTCTGACAGAATAGCAGTACGAAGAGATAGATTTTAATGTCAGAATTTTGGAACACGCCTGTATCTTTTTTCAACGATGCTAGAAAAAGCAAATAAGTAGGACTTACTCTTCCGAGGAATGTTGTTGATTAGAGAACTTCCTGTGGAAATTATACTCTCTCAGTAAACCCAAAACCCTGTTTAATCACTGGATATTTCAATTTAATTTCAAAATAAATTTTTAACTCCGATCTTCGTCTATCTTGTTGGCTCATGAATGAAGACACTAAAAACACTCATCTGATGACATCGACGCTATGAAACGATTGGTTGAAGTGTGTAGCGACAGTAAAATTGATGTTGGTGTCTCTGATGTATTTTTTTAATTTTTTTTGAAAGGAAGACAGAATTCCATTTCAGTTTCTCCAACATAATTTCCTTTTTTTCCTTTGTGACAGAAAAGTAAATATATAACATTTGAACTGTCACAATTCAGTGCTGGTTGTTTAAATGTTTCTTGAGTGAAGCACGTTTCGTTACGCACACACACACACACACACACACACACACACACACACACATATATATATATATATGTATGAATATAATTAAATGGATAAATATAGGTAAATGTACGAGCGAGTGTTCGTATATATATATATATATATATATATATATATATATATATATATATATATATATAGGTCTAATGAATTGGATAGTGATTACGATTCTAATGTAATAAATTATAACCATGGAACATTAGTGTTTGAGCCTTTTATATCATATTCTTACTCTGTCCTGGACATTGAGTTCTACCTGGTTTCTATCCTCGTGGGAATTTATGTGTGCATATATATATATATATATATATATATATATATATATATATATATATATGTGTGTGTGTGTGTGTGTGTGTGTGTGAAAGAAATATAGTCGTAAGATGTGCTGTATTTCTGAGATAAAGTGCACAATATCAGAGATAGAGCGTGTGTAAATATAAAAGTGAACATAGAAGACAACACTTAGAGTCGACAGTCTGACGATTGCATCTAGCATGAAACAGACTGTCGCCTCTAAGTGTTGACTTCTATGTTCACTTTTATTTAAATATATATATATATATGTATATGTATAGTGACCACTAATATTATCAATGTGTGTATATATATATATATATATATATATATATATATATATATATATATATATATATGTGTGTGTGTGCATTGTAAGAAAAAAGCAGTGCTCAATGTTAAATAACAGAGCTATTTGATATTTGAAAAAATATACATAAAACCCTATTTTGAATGCAGAACTCGGACTTTCATGATATTTGCAACCATCAGGTATAACTTTGGGACAACACTGTTCGTTTAATATTTTTGGTTATCACGTGATATTTTATTGTTAAGGAGGATAATTATTGTTATTAAGTATTTAAATGAATTATTTTGGATTTGAATTTTGTTCCAGATTAACATTTAAGAGTGACAATAAGATTGAAAATAAGAATTATAAATTTTAATTTAAAAAATAAAGACGTTTAAAAAAAAATAACGTTTGGGGATAAAGGGGGATAATTTTATTTTTTGTATGAAAGTCATTAACGAAGTTAATAAAATTATTAACATTAATAAAATTAATAATATTCATAAAATATTCAGTGATAAAATTAAGATACTAGTAATACATAACAATAAAAATATAGAAATGAAAAGATATAAATAATAAATAAATAAATTAAAATTATAAATTCAAATCCAAAATCAAACTACAATTCATTTAAAGACTTAATATATTATTTATAAGAATAAAATATCTCGCGATAAGCAGAAATATTAAACAACGGTGTTACCCCAGTCTTCTACCTGAATATTGCAAACAGCATGAAACTCCGAGTTGTGCCTTCAACGTAGGGTTTCATGTATATTTTTAATAATATATATATATATATATATATATATATATATATATATATATATATATCTCTGTGTGTGTGTGTAAAAATATATAGAAAATAGGAAAGAATTCGTTAGGTAAATAAACCAAAGTTCTTTAGTATTTTTCTTATTATTTTTAAAAAATAGTGCTCGATACAAAAGTAGAGCATAAATATAATTATTTATTTAAAAATATGATTCCATCGCTACATAAGTGTTCTCAATTCAAATAATATACAAAAACCCCGAACCTGTTTATGAGTGAAAAGATACTTGTTTTTATAAATTTCTGTTGCATAAGTTCTTATTATTTTTACAAGCTTTCGTCTGTTCCTACAGACATCCTCAGTTATGGAATAGATTTTGTTATATATATATTTCGTGGTACAGAATTTAATAATAGATAGGAAAAGTCTATATTTATAAGGCATTTTTAAAAAGCAAAAGCTAAAATAAAAATAACCGGTTTCGTTCCAGGACTTACCAAGTTTATTTATTCTGGGAATTTAAAATAAATAAATAAGCGTTTGGATTCGAGAATAAAACAGCATTTACCCCACTCCCCAGGATTTTGAATCCGTCCTCCAGTTCTGGTTCTGCTATTGCTGAACATTTAATAAATAGAAGGAAATGTGTGGAAAATTTTTAGTGGTGACGGATTTATAATTTTATCTAGGTCCTACTCCACATTTCACCTCAAGGTTCTAGAGTCCTTGTATATCAGATCCCGTGAGCCTTCCCTTTGTAAACAGAGGGAATGCTTGCTGGGTCTGAATATTATTAGATTCTAGTTTCTTGAAATTCATAATTTCTTTTCCTCATTCGATTACATTCGTTAATTAAAGATTAGTTTACACGCTTTTTTAAATTCCCAGAAATGGGACGAAACCGGTTGTTTTTTATTTTAGCTTTTAAAAATGCCTTATAAATATAGACTTTTCCTATCTATTATTAAATTCTGTACCACGAAATATATATATATATATATATATATATATATATATACACATACACACACACACACACACACACACACACACACAGAGAGAGAGAGAGAGAGAGAGAGAGAGAGAGAGAGAGAGAAAAGTGTGAACCGAAATTAACACTGCAAGTACATTTTTATGTTTCAATGCCATAATCAGACCAAACTTGAAGATATCTGATAAAATATAAACGTTAACAATTATAAGAAAACAGTTAAATTCGTAACCACGTTTTATTTAAAATATATAATTCATAACTTAATTATAAACTAAAATAATATAAATATTAATTATACTTTAAACAAAATACTAAATTTTGTTTATTAAATTAGTTAAATTACGTCACTTCGCATCCTCCATAATCTATGTAGACTTTTCCGTGAGACTTTAAATATATATATATATATATATACATATATATAAGTATGAGGATCAGGTTGTACGCAATTATGATGTTCGAGAAAAGTAGGTCCTGAAATTTATATTCACTTTCACAGACGAAAGATTTTAATAAGTTGTAAGAACATTTGGCTTTCGATTTGAAAATCTCAGTGTTGAATTTGTGCCAAGTTTGTATTAGCTAAGAAAGAAAGACTTCAAGTTTAAACTAAACTTTAACATAATGACATAAGTAGGATTTGAATGTGTCTCCGCTTTTGCAACCGCTTTTGACAAATAACCGGAATAAATTGCTCGTCTTTCAGTTCATTCACCCCTCGTCAAATTTAGCAAATTGATATCTTTTGTTCAGTGTTAAAAGCTTCATTGATTTGCTAGTTTAAATCATTGATGTAAATTAAAGCCGAGTGACATTTCAGGTTACAACTTGTTGGCGTCTACTTTGCTCGGTTTCATACCAATCAAATTCGATAAACATTCATTGGTCGTTTATTGTAATCAAAATGACCAATTTGACAGTCCAAAAGATCCGCAAATGGGATAAAAAATGAATATTGAGACATACAAAACACAATTTTGTATTTATCTGACAAGGAAGACATTTATAGTTTCTATGGTTGTAAAACATTAGTCATAATCAAGGCATCTAAGGCATTATTTTCTTATTTCTAAGACATTACATAATTTCTTCGTTCTAAATCATTACATACATTTCTAAGTTCTAATTCATTACATAATTTTCTTATGTCTAAGTCATTGCATAATTTTCCTCGTTCTAAGTCATTACATAATTTCACTGTTCTAATTTATTACATAATTTCTTCGTTCTAAATCATTACATAAATTTCTTCGTTCTAAATCATTACATAATTTTCTTAGGTCTAAGTCATTGCATAATTTTCATTGTTCTAAGTCATTACATAACACCTCTGTTCTAATTTATTACATAATTTCTTAGTTCTAAATCATTACATAATTTCTCTGTTCTACTTTATTACATAATTTCTTCGTTCTAAACGATTACATATACTTTCTTAGTTCTAATTCATTACATACTTTTCTTAGTTCTAAGTCATTACATAATTTCTGTTCTAATTTATTACATAATTTCTTCGTTCTAAATCATTACATACATTTCTTAGTTCTATTTCATTACATAATTTTCTTAGGTCTAAGTCATTGCATAATTTTCATTGTTCTAAGTCATTACATAATTTCTCTGTTCTAATTTATTACATAATTTCTTCGTTCTAAATCATTACATGCTTTTCTTAGTTCTAATTCATTACATAATTTCTATTTTCTAATTTATTACATAATTTCTTCGTTCTAAATCATTACATAAATTTCTTCGTTCTAAATCATTACATAAATTTCTTAGTTCTAAGTCATTGCATAATTTTCATTGTTCTAAGTCATTACATAATTTCTCTGTTCTAATTTATTACATAATTTCTTCGTTCTAAATCATTACATTAATTTCTTAGTTCTAATTCATTACATACTTTTCTTAGTTCTAATTCATTACATAATTTCTCTTTTCTAATTTATTACATAATTTCTTCGTTCTAAATCATTACATTAATTTCTTAGTTCTAATTCATTACATACTTTTCTTAGTTCTAATTCATTACATAATTTCTCTTTTCTAATTTATTACATAATTTCTTCGTTCTAAATCATTACATTAATTTCTTAGTTCTAATTCATTACATATTTTTCGTAGTTCTAATTCATTACATAATTTCTCTTTTCTAATTTATTACATAATTTCTTCGTTCTAAATCATTACATTAATTTCTTAGTTCTATTTCATTACATACTTTTCTTAGTTCTAATTCATTACATAATTTCTCTTTTCTAATTTATTACATAATTTCTTCGTTCTAAATCATTACATTAATTTCTTAGTTCTAATTCATTACATACTTTTCTTAGTTCTAATTCATTACATAATTTCTCTATTCTAATTTATTACATAATTTATTCGTTCTAAATCATTACATAAATTTCTTCGTTCTAAATCATTACATAAATTTCTTAGTTCTAAGTCATTGCATAATTTTCATTGTTCTAAGTCATTACATAATTTCTCTTTTCTAATTTATTACATAATTTCTTCGTTCTAAATCATTACATAAATTTCTTCGTTCTAATTCATTACATACTTTTCTTAGTTCTAATTCATTACATAATTTCTCTTTTCTAATTTATTACATAATTTCGTCGTTCTAAATATTACATTTTCTTCGTTCTAATTCGTTCTAAATTCATTACATAATTTCTCTTTTCTAATTTATTACTTTTCGTTCTAAATTCATTACATAAATTTTTTTCTTAGTTCTAATTCATTACATAATTTTTTTTAGTTCTAATTTATTACATAATTTCTTTTCTAAAATTTATTACATAATTTCTTCGTTCTAAATCATTACATTAATTTCTAAGTTCTAATTCATTTTTCTTAGTTCTAATTCATTACATAATTTCTCTTTTCTTTTTATTGTTTTCTTCGTTCTAAATTCATTACATACTTTTCTTAAATTTTTACATAATTTCTCTGTTCTAATTTATTACATAATTTCTTCGTTCTAAATCATTACATTAATTTCTTAGTTCTATTTCATTACATAATTTTCTTAGGTCTAAGTCATTACATAATTTCTCTGTTCTAATTTATTACATAATTTCTTCGTTCTAATTCATTACATACTTTTCTTAGTTCTAATTCATTACATAATTTCTCTTTTCTAATTTATTACATAATTTTTCTTCTAAATCTAATTAATTTCTTATTCTAATTCATTACATACTTTTCTTAGTTCTAATTCATTACATAATTTCTCTTTTCTAATTTATTACATAATTTCTTCGTTATAAATCATTACATTAATTTCTTAGTTCTAATTCATTACATACTTTTTTTCTAATTAGTTCTAATTCATTACATAATTTCTCTTTTCTAATTTATTACATAATTTCTTCGTTCTAAATTCATTTTCTTCGTTCTAAATCATTACATTAATTTCTTAGTTCTAATTCATTTAAATCATTTTTCTTAGTTCTAATTCATTTAATTTCTCTTTTCTAATTTATTACATAATTTCTTCGTTCTAAATCATTACATTAATTTCTTAGTTCTAATTCATTACATACTTTTTCTTAGTTCTAATTCATTACAATTTCTCTTTTCTAATTTATTACCTAATTTCTTCGTTCTAAATCATTACATTAATTTCTTAGTTCTAATTCATTACATACTTTTCTTGTTCTAATTTACATTTTCTTTTTCTAATTTATTACATAATTTCTTCGTTCTAAATCATTAAATATTTTCTTATTCTAATTCATTACAATTTTCTTAGTTCTAATTCTTATTCTAATTCATTACATTTCTCTTTTCTAATTTATTACATAATTTCTTCGTTCTAAATCATTACATTAATTTCTTAGTTCTAATTCATTACATACTTTTCTTAGTTCTAATTCATTACATAATTTTTTTCTTAGGCTCTTTTTTTTATTGTTCTAATTTATTAATTTATTACATAATTTCTTCGTTCTAAATCATTACATTAATTTCTTAGTTCTAATTCATTACATACTTTTCTTAGTTCTTAAATTTCTCTTTTCTAATTTATTACATAATTTCTTCGTTCTAAATTCTAATTTCTTATTCTAATTCATTACATACTTTTTTCTTAGTAATTTATTTTCGTTCTAAATCATTACATAAATTTCTTCGTTCTAAATCATTACATAAATTTCTTAGTTCTAAGTCATTGCATAATTTTCATTGTTCTAAGTCATTACATAATTTCTCTTTTCTAATTTATTACATAATTTCTTCGTTCTAAATCATTACATAAATTTCTTCGTTCTAATTCATTACATACTTTTCTTAGTTCTAATTCATTACATAATTTCTCTTTTCTAATTTATTACATAATTTCGTCGTTCTAAATGATTACATAAATTTCTTCGTTCTAATTCATTCTACATGCTTTTCTTTTTCTAATTTAGTTCTACGATTCATTACAGTTCTAATTTCTCTTTTCTAATTTAATTTACATAATTTCTTCGTTCTAAATCATTACATTAATTTCTTAAGTTCTAATTCATTACATACTTTTCTTAGTTCTAATTCATTACATAATTTCTCTTTTCTAATTTATTATAATTTCAAATCAATTTCTTCGTTCTAATTCATTACATACTTTTCTTAGTTCTAATTCATTACATAATTTCTCTGTTCTAATTTATTACATAATTTCTTCGTTCTAAATCATTACATTAATTTCTTAGTTCTATTTCATTACATAATTTTCTTAGGTCTAAGTCTTACATAATTTCAAATTATTACATTAATTTCTTCGTTCTAATTCATTACATACTTTTCTTAGTTCTAATTCATTACATAATTTCTCTTTTCTAATTTATTACATAATTTCTTCGTTCTAAATCATTACATTAATTTCTTAGTTCTAATTCATTACATACTTTTCTTTTAGTTCTAATTCTTTACATAATTTCTAATTTTCTAATTTATTACATAATTTCTTCGTTCTAAATCATTCTTAGTTCTAAATCATTACATTAATTTCTTAGTTCTAATTCATTACATACTTTTCTTAGTTCTAATTCATTACATAATTTCTTTTTTTCTAATTTATTACATAATTTCTTCGTTCTAATTTCTTATTCTACATTACATACTTTTCTTAGTTCTAATTCATTACATAATTTCTCTTTTCTAATTTTCGTTTCTAAATTACATTAATTTCTTAGTTCTAAATTACATTAATTCATTAATTTCTTTTTCTAATTTATTACATAATTTCTTCGTTCTAATTCATTAATACTTTTCTTTTTCTTAGTTCTAATTCATTACATAATTTCTCTTTTCTAATTTATTACATAATTTCTTCGTTCTAAATCATTACATTAATTTCTTAGTTCTAATTCATTACATACTTTTCTTAGTTCTAATTCATTACATAATTTTCTTAGGGCTAAGCCATTGCATAATTTTCATTGTTCTAAGTCATTACATAACATCTCTGTTCTAATTTATTACATAATTTCTTCGTTCTAAATCATTACATTAATTTCTTAGTTCTAATTCATTACATACTTTTCTTAGTTCTAATTCATTACATAATTTCTCTTTTCTAATTTATTACATAATTTCTTCGTTCTAAATCATTACATTAATTTCTTAGTTCTAATTCATTACATACTTTTCTTAGTTCTAATTAATTACATAATTTCTCTGTTCTAATTTATTACATAATTTCTTCGTTCTAAATCATTACATAAACTTCTTAGTTCTAAATCATTACATAAATTTCTTAGTTCTAATTCATTACATAATTTTCTTAGGTCTAAGTCATTGCATAATTTTCATTGTTCTAAGTCATTACATAACATCTATGTTCTAATTTATTACATAATTTCTTCGTTCTAAATCATTACATAAATTTCTTAGTTCTAATTCATTACACAATTTTCTTAGTTCTCAGTCATTGCATAATTTTCTTTGTTCTCACTCATTACATAATTTCATAGTTCTAATTCATTACATACATTCTTATTTCTAAGTCATCATATATTTTCTTAGTTCTAATCATTACATAATTTTCTTTGTTCTTATTCATTACATAATTTTTAGTTATAAATCATTACATAATTTCTTAGTTGTAATTCTTTACATAATTTCTTTATTCTAAGTCATTACACAAAAATTCTTAGTTCTAATATATTACATAATTTCCGCCTGAAATTATGTGATAAGTATTTATCCTTAGTTAGTGTCTTTATCTTTGTTGTTATTATTGTTGCAGGATGCGATCGCAACATGCGACACTTTTGGAAAGTACTTGAAATCCACTTCCCGGGTTGATCCAATCCTTGTGAGTGAAATTGGCTAGATAGAATTATTTGGGTGTTGTCGATGGTTGTGCTAGCAAGAAGTCACAAGTCATCGTGACCGAAGGGGTGAACGTGCTGGATTCGTTCAGATTGTTGTTCATGACAGATAATGCGCCCTCTACCAGAATGGTGAAGAACGAACGGATAAAAATAAAATTAAAAACTATAAAATGAGTTTGAAGAAGACTGCATAAAGATTAGAACCAGAAATAAACAAAGTCGATTCTAATAATATTAAGCAAGACGAGATCTTCCGCAGCCTATTCAATTGCCTACAGGGTGATGCAACAAGGATTTATGGTCTTTTGAAAATATCCAAAGGTCAAAAATGAATTCTAGTTATGTTTATAGAATGTAGTATAATGCCCCCAAATGTTCATATTGTTAACAAAATTCAACCCAGGAATTTCGTCTGGCCACATTCCAAAGTGTGTCATCTGTTATTGAACAAAGAAAGTCCATGAACATCTCATCGAAAAACATGCTATATATAAAAAACAGAGGCACACAAACTTCCTCAAGGGCACAAAGCACAATGAATAAAGGCGTTAGATAGATCCAGTGACAGGACCCAAAGAGTGTGAGTTCAATACCCGGTTAAGGCAGGGGAAAACTTGGAGAGGGGAATTAACAGGAGATAACTGACAACTTACATCCATTATACATGGCACGTGGAACTAGAAAAGTCTACCTCAGTGAGTAAAATAAAGGTTTCAGTTCGATATTCCAACCACCTGAAGAAGGCCGTAGCGTACAAAGGCCGAAAGGTTGTAATAAATATGGCGACAAAAATGAGGACAATAGTCTGAATAATGTAAATAGTGTACATAATACCTCATCTCAGAAATATAGACAGATAATGAAAGGCCGAAACGTTGTAATAAATATGCTAACAAAGATGAGGAGATAGTCCGACAAATAGATCTCAATATAGAAAAGGCCGAAACGTTGTAATAAATATGCTCGATAGTCCGAACAATGTAAATAGTATAAATAATACGGCTGAAACGTTGTGATAAATATGCTAACAAAGATGAGGACGATAGTCCGAACAATGTAAATAGTGTAAATAATACCTCATCTCAGAAATATAGATACTGAAAGGCTGAAACGTTGTAATAAATATGGCGACAAAGATGAGGATAATAGTCCGAATAATGTAAATAGTGTACATAATACCTCATCTCAGAAATATAGATACTGAAAGGCTGAAACGTTGTAATAAATATGGCGACAAAGATGAGGATAATAGTCCGAATAATGTAAATAGTGTACATAATACCTCATCTCAGAAATATAGATACTGAAAGGCTGAAACGTTGTAATAAATATGGCGACAAAGATGAGGACAATAGTCCGAATAATGTAATGGACAAGAAAATATGTCTCTATAAACCATTCATCCTCCCGCTGCTACTGCTTCTGTTACTAACAAACTCCCAGATACGAGTATAGATATCAGATTATTGAGTGTCAGACCAAAGACTCTCGAATTATTCAATTTGCTGAGAGAATAAATGAAGACTGTTACTCATGTTATGTAGAAAGCTTAACAATTTTTTACTCTTTATGTACTTTTAAATTTGTTTTCATTAAATTAAACGAGGTTAGTTTGTTTTGTGAAACTGTGTTTCCAGCAGAGGCAAAGTAGTTACCAAGGCCGCGGAAATTTCGCACTTGTAATCACATGGAAATCTCCACGATCTCTGCGAGATATCCTCATAAAATCTTTTTAAAGATCATGCTGATGGCGACATCCAAATAACCGTGAAGATCAAAAGCACTGCCACATGACGAGACTAAGGATACTAGATTTTTTGGTTGCACTGAGACACTGAGCATCAGGCAGTGACGGGGTTTCACGTGTCCATAAAGTCTCTTTACAATTTCAAAAAAAAAGTATATTACAAAGGCAATTGATGAGACACCTTAGTCAGATTTGTTCTATTTACTCAGTAGTTATCAAAGTTTTTAATCGCATTGCATTTGTGCATTTTATGCATCCTTTTGATGAAAGAGGTTAAATGAACCCCTAATATTTCCAGGACGGTGAATTGGAAAGGATGGCTCTATTCTCTGGTCACCTCGTTCACCAGATATCACTCCCCTGGACTTCTTTCTGTAGAGCTATGTTAAAGATATCATGTATCGAACAAAGATATCACTGATCGAAAGCAAAAGATCGCTGATGCCATTGCCGCCATTGATGAGATTATGCTACAGCGAATATGGTAAGAAATCGAGTACTTTCTTGACGTGCTTCATCCAATTAATGGTTCCCGTATAGAAGTGGATTAAATTGGTTAAAAACAACTTCAATATCTACCCTTCGCTTTGGAACAATTTCCACATATTTGTCTGTTCATTTGCTTTTGTAATATTTTTTTTTAAATTATAAAGAATATTTATGAACAGCCTGTATAGTATAAAATTCCGTTTTTATACATAAAAGATAAACAAAAAATAGTGATACTCCATTATTTGGACCAGAAGAAGGCTGTAGTATGGAATGGCGGAAAATTTATGTGATTTTAAATAACATTAATAACACATAAAGAGATTTGATTTTTTCTTTCTTTCTTTCTCTCTTTCTTTCTTTCGTTCGTTCGTTCATTCGTTCTTTCTTTCTTTCTTTCTTTAATCTGAAAACCCATTATCTCTTAATTTAAATTCTCTCTTTACTTCCATTCTGTCGTTCATTATTTTATTCAACTTTCTTTTCTTTAATCATTTTTTCTTCCTTTCATTTAGTTTACTAACACAAGTTTTTTTCTTAAGTTTAATCCCAGTTCTTTGCTCTTTTCTTTCGTTTCTTGTTTTACTAAATATTTAAAAATACACCGTTCTTTTCCCCAATGATTTTGTCTGCCATGTTTTCTTTTCAAGATGCAAAACTGTCGACATCATTTTGATATTTTCGACAATTACTCACCTTAGTTCGGGAAAGCAAGAAACGAGTAACCGGGAAAATTAAAAAAAGCACAAAGATCTTAGCCATGACTTCTACAATTCGATAATGACTCAAAGTTGGCTGAATTTGAAACATGTCATGAGACTCGACGCCGTGAATCGAGCGCAAACTGAAACTGAAGCAAATTGCTTTCATTTTATCTTTGAGAGATAGTATTAATCTACAACTCTTACTAAATATGGCTGAACAGACACTTGAGAACTCCTTGACCAATAAGGCGTAAACTTTTTCAATTCTTAGGACAAATTGGCACTTGTAAGAAGACAATTATCATCGTCAAATAGAAGGACAGCTCAAGATGGCTCGCAGACATCACATTGAAGCATCGGTTCCAGGACGATCAACGAAATTAGCTAGGTTGAGCTTGGTCAGTACATAGATGAGTGACCACTTGGAAATACCAGGTACTGTAAAATGAGTGGATGTGCGTGTGGTTTTTTTAAATTTACGGCCACATGACGATTAAACACCGATTACCATACGATCACCGAGGTTAAGCAACATCGAGATGGGTCAGTATATAAATGAACGACCGCTTAGGAATAACAGCTGCTGTAATCATGGATGTTCAAGTGTTATAAAAGACCAAATCACGATAAAACACCAGTTCCAGTATGATTATCAAAGTTAAGCAACGTTGAGATGGGCCGGTATATAAATGAGCGACCGCTTAGGGGCTAAAGGTACTGTAAGCATGGGTGTGCAGTTGGGATAAAAGACTCATGACGATATCACGATGTAACAGGAGATCTCATTGCCATTTCCGAAATTAAGCAACATTGGGATTGGTCAATATATAAATGGGCGACTTCTTCGTAATACCAGTTTCTGTAACCTTGGATTTGCAAAAGACTTACTTTAAAATCACGATTAACACCAGTTCACGTTCGACCACCGAAGTTAAGCTAATTCGAGATGGGTCAGTATATAAATGAGGGACTGCTAGGGAATAACAGGTGTCGTAAGATTGCATGTGCAGGTGGTAAAAAAAAACTTACGACGAAATACCAATTCCAATACAATGATCGAAGTTAATCCACATCGATATGGTTAAGTAGATCAATGATCTACCGTTTGTTAATATCAGGTGATGTAAAATTGGATGTGCGGGTGGTAAAATAGACGTACGGCCACATCACGATGAAGCGCCAATTCTCGTATAATAAGCGGAGTTACGCAACATCGAGATGGTTCAGTATGTAAAGGATGCGATTGGTATTCAATTTGCTAACGTCTCAAGAATTAAAAACAGTGATAAAGAATTAAGAATTAACAAAAGTAATCAAGAATTAGACCAAGAGATAAACAGAGCGCCAATAGAATTTCGACACACATACATACATATGAACGCCGCAAAAATGAACACGTGACATGTATCCGACCAATCAAAACAAAAAACGTAAAATTAAAATTATCGAAACATCTTCTCACTTCTCCATTCCTCGGGAAAAAAATCTGATGATGGTAAGTAAATAGCGAAACACCATAACTTACGAAATTTTCGTACGTGTTCCTTATTTAATCCATTTGTAGGTATTAATCCATATTAATCCGTTTGTAGGTATTAATCCATATTTTCAAAACACAAATGCATACACACATGTAAGACAATTACATTTGGAAAATAATATATTGATAGATTTCATCGATATAGGCTTCATCAGAAAAATAATTCTATTTCGACAAAATCTATTGCTAATAAAGATTTAGTTGAAATAAAAAATAAAATTAATTTTTCTGATGAAGCGGTTCTATTGATAAAATTTAACTAGTGGGAATAACTGCTGACAGTTGCTGGTAATTTTCCCAAATTATATTTTAGATGATGCGCGTAAATGTAGAATGGTTTTTGACTTCGATTGAGGAACTATAACCAATTATCTTTTATATATATATATATATATATATATATATATATATATATATATATATATATATAATTCAATTCTCGGTAGTGGATGCGCACTGCTGATGAGTCGCAAAATAGAACGAAACGGCCGTCCAGTGCTTTCTGCATTCTGTTGAGGTTTCTATCAGACTCGATGAATTAATTAAATATATATATATATATATATATATATATATATATATATATATATATATATGGTGAAGATGGTATTTGAGGACAGATTTTATGGATTAGTAAAAAAAACTTGCTGGACAAATGAATATAATTATATTTGATTACAAACCAGTAGACATGAAATTTAGCTAACTATTATTTAATTTTATTCAATAAAACCACCACTAACATCAATAAATGACTCTACACGAGATCAAAATCGGCTGCAAGCTCTGATTAATTGGTCCTTATTTATGTCAGACATTACTCGAACTATTACAGCTTTAAGAGAGTCTTTGGTGTTATGAGGCTGTTTATTAACCTCCTTCTCAACAACGCTCCACACATAATAGTCTAGTGGATTGAGATCTGGAGAGTTAGGAGGGCAAATGTTGGGTGTGATGTGGTCGTACAAATGGTCAGTCATCCATTCTTGTGTTCGTAGAGCCTTGTGGGATGGAGCTGAGCCTTGCTGGAATATTTAAGGCCTGCCGTTGCATATGTTGTCAATCCAGGGTTTGACTACAGTTTCTAGAACCTTAATGTAAGCAGCAGCATTTACTCTAAGACCTTGTGGAAAAAACGGTGTGGTGGCATAACATGTCCTTCATTACTAACAACACACAATACCATAACACTTGAAGGAAATTTTGTGCGCATCCCTTTTGTCACCTCAGAAGGATCTGAACAAAGACATCTGTCATTTCTTCTTGATAAAAATTTTTCTCATTTTAGAAAAAAACAAATCACACGATTTTTAAGATTGTTTAAAAGCCTTTTGGATCTGTTTGTTTTTTTCAGACACATGCAACTTTTTGGCAATTGACCTCATTGATTGACCTCGGTTTTCATCAATTGTCTGCTTGATTTCCTGAATAAATTAGGATGTTCTCACTTTATCAGAACTTGCAGAATGTCTTTTACGTTTTGATACAGACATTGGCGAACTGTCAGCGTCTTCTGACTCTTTTCGTATCTTGTGAACAAACGATCTTGCAATTCTGAGGAAACGTGCAATATCCAAATGGCTATGATCAGCCTTTAATGACACAATCACAGCATGCCTTTTCATTTCATTTCTTATCATAGGGTTTGCCATTCTTGATTTCTGAAAGATAAAAGTATTAGAAGTTAGTGGGAAGCAGTATTAATCTGAAATCTGTATGTCCTCAAATACCAGCCGCACCCTGTATATTTGCGACCACGTGGGACTAGTAAGAGATGTAAGCTTGGATGTGCAGCTCGTAAAAAAGACTTTTGGTTATATCACAATGAAACACTAGTATCCCGACGATCACCGAAGTTAAGTAACATCGTGTTTTATCAGTATTATTGGGATTTTCCCAATTATATTGGTAACAAATATATTGTGACGCCGGCAAGAAGAAAGGAGCACAAACACAGTTGAAAAATATATGAAAAAACATGTATTTGTAGGAAAACAGAAGTAAAGTTTCAAATTGCAAACAGTCGGTTTGCGGGACTTATCTGCAAAATGCGTCCTTATAACAGTTTTATCTTTCCTGCTTGGCTTGGTTGAAGAAAATAGAGTCCTGACTCCTGTGCTTCAGTTGCTGTCGAAGTCCTCACACGTGTCCTGATGTTTAGATGGCGGAGTGCAGATGGGGAACGTGTTGTCTCTGAGGTTCCCAACAAGCAAAAGAGGAAGAGCGTTTGTAAAAACCGCTCACATAGTGATTTGGTGATAGTCTAAAAAGGTAGCCTGTGATTGGTTGTTTTTCATCCAATCACAGGGCACCCAGTTAGCGACTCCGTAATAATTTCAATAGTATATCAATGAGCGACCGCTTAAGAATATCAGGGGCAGGAAGCTTGGATTTGCAGGTAGTATAAAAGACTTATTAAACACCATTTCCCATACGATGCCGGAAGTTAAGCAACATCGAGGTGGTTCAGTTGATAAATGAGCGACCGCTTGGGAATACCAATGATATAAGATTGGATGTGCTGGTAGTAAAAACACTTATGACCAGATCACGATGAAACACCATTTCTCGTACGATGAACGAAGCGACTGATTGGTCAGTATATCAATGAACGACCGCTTAGGAATACCGAGTATAGTAAGCTTGGACGTCTAGGCGGCAAAATGAGTTACGGTCACGTCACGATGAAATATCAGTTCCCGTGCGAACACCAAAGTTAAGCAATACCTTGATTGGTCAGTATATCAGTCAGCGACGGCTTGGAAATACCAGTTGCTGTACGTTTGTGCAGTTGGTAAAAAGACTTACGACTACATCACGATGAAAGACCAGATCCCGTTCGATCACAGATGTAGCGCAACTTTGAGATGTGTTAGTATAGCAATGAGCGACCCCTTAGTAATATCAAGTGCAGTAAACTTGGATGTGCAGGTGGTGAAAAAGACGTACGTCCACATGACTATTAATATGCAATTACCGTAGCATCGCGATTTTTCAGTATGACAATGAGCGACTGTTGCAGTTTTTGGGGTATGTCTGTATTAGTGAGCTAGCCTAAATGAGCTGACTCATTTTATAGTTCACCAATAGAAGGGTTAACCAATCAGAAAGTTCAAAATATTCAATGCGACGTGTATAAAGGCAGCCATTTTTTTTCTCCCAGATTGTCTGCACTGCCAGCCTGATATCGAAGACTTAAAGAATTACTTAACAACCGCTACTTTCTCTGAATCTTCACTGCCAAACTCTGATATTGAACAGATTACAGACATCAATGGATTCCATATTCAGAGATTGCGGCAAACATGGTCAACAGCGACTGCTTGAGAATACCAGTTGCTGTAATCCTGGAACTGCAGTTGTTATAAAAGACTGTCAGACACATTGAAACACCAGTTCTTGTACGTGAAGCAACATCTGACTTGGTCAATATAGAAATGAGCGACGGCTTGGGAATACGAAGTGCTGTAAGCTTGGATATTCAGTGTCATAAAACACTTTGGTTCAGTTAATAAATGAGTGACCGCTTGAGAATAAGAGCTGGTGTAGAGATTATTGATGTGAATTTGGTAAAAATGACTTACGACCATATCATGATGAAACACTAGTTTTCGTACGATGCCCGAAGTTAAGCAACATCGAGATGGTTCAGTTAATAAATGAGTGACCGCTTGAGAATAAGAGCTGGTGTAGAGATTATTGAAGTGAATTTGGTAAAAATGACTTACGACCATATCATGATGAAACACCAGTTTTCGTACGATGCCCGAAGTTAAGCAACATCGAGATGGTTCAGTTAATAAATGAGTGACCGCTTGAGAATAAGAGCTGCTGTAAGATTATTGATGTGAATTTGGTAAAAATGACTTACGACCATATCATGATGAAACATTTGTTTTCGTACGATGCCCAAAGTTAAGCAACATCGAGATGGTTCAGTTAATAAATGAGCGACCGCTTGAGAACGCCATGTGCTATAAGCTGTATTCAGTGATTTTATGCTTAAGTTCTTCTAGGAAGGAAAAGGCGGGATATAGACATGCATTTTCACATACCTCCATAGAAAAAAACTCAAGATAGGTGAACGTGGCCATTTCAAAAGGACATTGTCATTATCACTGGCATGACTGATTCATCTTCCTGGTAGATTTCTATTGAGATATTTCTGAACAGTCGACTTAATTTTGACACATTTTGTTAAAATTTGAAATAATATGAGCCAGAATTGGCTATGTTGCTATGTCAATTTTGATTTTCTGGGTGGGCACCCTCTACATTGTTTACTTTTTGGAAGGCATCTTTTTAATATTTTAAAACCACTTCGTATTTAGGTGTCACATTTTCCTTCAACTGTTAAAAATCTTCGTTATAAACTTCTGTACTTACTTCAATTTGACGTCTAATATTCGTAGCGCGGGGGGGGTCTTTTGCGGATACCAGTAAATCTTCTCCCTTTCTGAAAAAAAAGAAGATGCAAATTGAAAGAATTTCATAGATTTGAGTGTCACTCGTCTTTCAATTTGGGCAATCAAGCAAAACAAACACCTCTTTTTCAATTAATCATTCATTGCCATATTTAGCAAATTCATTAACTTCTAATAGCGATCAAGTCGATGATTAGTTTTCTATAAACGAGAATTTAATTTTCTCTTCAACTGGAAAAGAAGAAAAATTACAAAAGTATAAAACAGCTTAGCAGAAAGCCAAATGCAAGAACACAATAATAATAATAATAATAATAATAATAATAATAATAATAAAGTAAATACAAAGCAAAACAGCGAGAAGCTAATCTAAAGAAAAGCATTCATTTGTGAACGCCGCCATTTTTAAATGAATGTTTTGTTATTTAGACTTTAGGCGCGAACTGATGACGAAGGTGTTTGCAAATTTATCACAGTTTGAAAACACTTTAATATGGATTGTGATCAGAAAAATGTGTGTCGGTGAAGCGCACAAAATGCTTATATTCGTTAACAGACAAAAACAATATAAAATAGAAACTAAAAATGAGAATATATACTTGCTGGCACACATTAATGGTTCGTCGAGGGACAAAATATTCTAAGGTTCTAGCTTCTACCGTTAATTTGAAGAGGATGAGAAATTTCAGAGCAGAATAATGAGCCCAAGTTTATTGCGGCCGATTACTTCACTACCATGATTTGAATTATCACCCAAAATAATCAACTACATAATTTCTTATTTACACTATTTACACGCGAAATATTATCGTCATCATTGTTATTGTTATCAAAACGTTTCGGCTGTTTTGCCCCCCGGACTTCATCCGGTGTATGTCTATCCGTGTAACTTACAGGCTATTCTAAACTGAACCCTTTATTTGATCTACATGGGTACTGTGTGGTCGTTAAGCTGTCAAAGTCGAAGAATATCACGTCTAGTTCTAATTTTTAGGACTGCTTACTCGCCCTGTTTTCCATTTGCCCCAACTGCACACTACCCGGCCTCGGAATTAGATTCATAATTACTACATCACAAAATCCACGAACCGTTTTAATCTACTAGGTTATTGTCTCGTGGGACAATTCTCTGTGGAAAACTGGGAATCTTAAACCTAACCTGCCTTCCGATGAATGTTGCTACTGTTTGTCATCCTTTACGGCACTCACCAAAGCTTTTCTCATCCGTTACAGCTTCTGTTGCTGCTGTCGAACACTTACTATTATTTGTCTTTTTTTTTTCTTTATCGTATTTCTCTTGTATTGTATAATTTCTATATAAAATATTTTTTTTATGAATTTCGAAGGAACACAACTCTGGCTCGATGAAATAACCACATCGGATCGACAGCCAAGATATCTCCGTAGAAAGATGCAGTTTTTGATAAATTAGGACCATTTCAAAAGGATTGATTTTCCGGGCGCACGAGAAGCTGAATGGGTACAATAACTTGTACGCTTGATGAACGTAACCCGTCACT
>CAHIKZ030005573.1:1795000-1812500 GCA_903632075.3 Acanthosepion pharaonis | reverse complement strand
TGAATAAAATAGACGATCGGAAGATAGTACTTAGTTCTTTGTCAAGGTAAGTGATGGTAAACAAAAGCGAAATGTTGTATAGTTACATGAAATTTTAAAGCGAAAGGAAAAACTTACTAATATACAAAAACAAAAGAGGATTTTGCAGAAGCGTTTTTTTTTAAATTTTTGAATTTTATGTAAGTACACAACATTTCGCTTTTATTTATCATCAATCCACTTGTCTTGATAAAGACGAACGAAACGCGTCGGTAGGGAATAAGTACTATTTTTCGATTGTCTATTTTATTCATATATATATATATATATATATATATATATATATATATATATATATATGTGTGTGTGTGTGTGTGTGTGTGTGCGTGCTAAAGTGAGGATTGGAAAAAAAGTCACCTAATATTTAATATAGTGATATTTATTTATAAAATATGAATTTTACAGAGAAGAATTAAAACTTTGGATTTTCATTGTTTTTTTTTTCTGAGAAAAATAATTTGTTGTTTTTCTCATCTTTTAAAGTTTTTTTTAGTTCATATCCAACAAATTAGGGACCCCGACACCAGAAAAGTACCCCTTAGCCAACATATAGAGGAATGTAGAGGACAAAATCTGCCAACTTTTAATGTCTTCCCATTCTACCAATGCGAGTACAGAACCACTGAACAAAGGCGGATTAATAAGGAAACATTTTTCATCAACAACCACCGACTTAATTCATTGTATAAATAGATTCTACCAAATTTCCCTTACCATAAACGACATATTTAGCCGGTTGATTTTCTTTTTTTTTTTATTGGTACAAAATATAAACATCAACACGTGGAGAAAGAAACAGTTAAACACTTTTTGAAAAGCTAAGCGAAACAGGTTAATGTAAAAAAAAAAAATGAAAAAAAATGAAAAACAACAAATTATTTTTCTAAGAAAAAAACACTGAAAATCGTAAGTAACAAAGTTTTAATTCTTCCCTGTAAAAATTCATATATTATAAATAAATATCACTATATTAAATATTAGTTGTCTGTTTTCCAATCCTCATTTTAGTCTGTACAGTAAGTTTTTGTACAGAATTTTTCTAACAATTTTTTTTGCACACACACACACACACACACACACACACACACACACACACACACACACACATACACACACACACATATATATATATATATATATATATATATATATATATATATATACATATATAATGCACATTTCATTGAATATGACTCAGGTGATTTTCGTGGCCTAGCATATGTGCTGATTCCTTAAGTTTACGAATTTTCCAATGATGTTCTTTGTCTTATTTCAACAAAAATTGCAATGTGAGCTCTGGTAAAAAAAAAAAAAAAAAAAAAAAAAAACATGCAATGATAACAACAAAAATTGCAAATGATTACTGGTAAAAATGCTTGCTGAAGATATTAGGTTTATAAGTCCCAGAAATTCATACACATGGCACAGTGGATAAAGGCGTTAGTTAGATCCAGTGACAGAGCGTGAGTTCAATACCTAGTTAAGGCAGTGGAAAACTTGGAGAGTGGAATTAACAGGAGATAACTGATACGTGATATCCATCAAACATGGCACGTGGAACTAGAACAGTCTAACCCAGCGAGCGAAATAAAGGGTTCAGTTCGAAATTCCAAGCACCGGTCGAAACGTTGTGATAAATATGGCCACAAATTTGAGGAGAATAGTCCGAATAATGTAAATAGTGTATATTTTACAAGCATGCAGCGATTAAACGTTTACAAGCATCCATTTTGTTTATCAAGGAGCCATCATTAGTGCAATATAGTAACAATTCATAGTGAAGCTTTATTTGACTCAAACGTTTATTTTATTGAAATGGATGGTTACAAGCGATAGGGGAGATGGGATGTGCTTATTTCATCACCACAATTAGTTCAGGTAAAATCCATCTGACCTTTTATTTTCAGTTTATTGTTTTCAAATGATCTAGGAATAAATGCCTGTAAACTTCCTCGTGCAGAAATATGGAAACCAACCCCAATTTAAAATACGAAACTAACTATTTTCGTTCCTAGTCATGGGAAAAGTGTCGAAGCCGAATAACCTTTCCAGACCAAAGAAGCCATTAATAAAAATTTACGATTCCATTAACAAAGCGCTAAGAGTCCGGTGAGAAATGAAAATCAATCACTGAATAAAAGACAATAAAAAAATGCCTGCAGTGAAAAGAAACGAAACGAGAATATATATTCTTCTTAATATTACCCCAATGTTTTTTCGTGAACATTTCAGAATTATCAAAATATGGTGTGAGTAAAATCATCTTGTTTGAATTACAAGAGGCACAAAATAATTAAAATAAAGAAAAGAAAAAAGAATATTGAATCAAAGATATGAAAGTAGATAATTTGTTAAGAAATAAGAATCCATTTTGTTTCATTCTTATAACCTGATTACAATATCTTATTCAGTCTTTTCTTTCTTGTTTCTTTTTTTATTACACATTTCGATTTAGTGAATTTTCCCTCCATTTCCACTTCTTTTTCGTTATCATTTATTGGCACCTTTCTTTTAATGTTAATTCTTTAAATTACACCTTTTTTTTATTTGCGTTTTATTCTTTCTTTTCGGCGATTTTGTTTATTCTAAACTTCTTTCTTTCTTTCGTTTTTATTTCTTCCTTTTTTTTTTCTTCCCTTTCATTTTAGTTTTTCTTTTCCCTTTTATTCTTTCTTTCTTTTTCGTTTTCTTTATTTCTTTCATTTTCTTTCTTTTTTATTTTTTTTTTTCTTTATTTCATTCATTTTCTTTCTTTTTTTAGTCATTTTTCTTTCTTTCTTTAATTATATTTTTCTTTTATTTATTTATTTCTTTCTTTCATTCTTTTTTTCTTCTTTCTTTCACTTTTTCCTTTCTTTAATTTTTATTTCATTCATTCATTCATTTTCTCTCTTTCTTCCTTTCTTATTTATTTGAATAAATATTGGAAAAACGTGAAGAAGAAAGAAAGAACTTTCTTGTTCACGTTTTTCCAATATTTATTCAAATAAATATTTATCAATTTTCTTTCTTTCTTTCTTTCTTTCTTTCTTTCTTTCTTTCTTTCTTTTTTTTTTTTTTCATTCCTTTCTTTTCGTTTCTTTTTTCGTTTTTTTTTTTTCTATCTTCATTCTTTTTTCTCCTTTCTTTCTTTTTCTTGCTTTTTTTCTATCTTCATTCCTTTCCTTTTCTTCATTTTTTTTTTTTTTTTGGTTTTCGCTGTTTTCCTTTTTCTTTTTTTTTTCTTTTGCTTTTTCTTTTTTCCTTTCTCTTATTTCTTTCTTCCTTTCCTTTCTTCCTTGCTTTGGTTCTTTTCCTTTTCTTCTTTCTTTCTTTCTTTTCTTTTTTCTTTCTTTCTTTTTTCTTTCTTTCTTTCTTTTCTTTTCTTTTCTTTTTCTTTTTCTTTCTTCTTTTCTTTTCTTTGCTTTTTTCGCTTTTTTCTTTCTTCTTTCTTTCTTTTCTTTTCTTTCTTTCTTTCTTTTGTTTTTTTCTATCTTCATTCCTTTTCTCTCCTTTCGTTTCTTTTTCCTTTCTTCATTTTTTTTCGCTTTTTCCTTTTTTTTCTTTCTTTTTTTTTTTTCTTTTCATTCCTTTCTTTTTTCCTTTTTCTTTTCTTTCTTTTCTTTGGTTGCTTTTTCGCTATTCCTTTTCTTTCTTTCTTTTTTCTTTCTTTCTTTCTTTCTTTCCTTTCTTTCTTTCTTTTTTTTTCTATCTTCCTTTTCTCTGCTTTCGTTTCTTCCTTTCGTTTCTTCCTTGCTTTCTTTCGCTGTTTTCCTTCTTTCTTTCTTTCTTTCTTTCTTTCTTTTGCTTTTTTCAATTTCTTCCTTTCTTTTTTCGTTTCTTTTTCCTTTCTTCCTTGCTTTTGGTCTTCATTCCTTTCTCTTTTCTTTCTTTCTTTCTTTCTTTTCTTTCTTTCTTTTTTCTTTTTGCTTTTTCTATCTTTCTTTCTCTTTTTTTTTCTTCCTTGCTTTCTTTCGCTGTTTTCCTTCATTCTTTCTTTCTTTCTTTCTTTCTTTCTTTCTTTTGCTTTTTTATATCTTCATTCCTTTTTCTGCTTTCGTTTGTTCCTTTCCTTTCCTTGCTTTGGTTGCTTTCTTTCGCTGTTTTCTTTCCACGCTTTCTTTTCTTTCTTTGCTGTTTACGTTTTTACAATATCTATTCAAATAATATATTCATCAACTGTTTCTTTCTTTCATCCTTTCCTTTTTCATCTTCCTATATTTTTTCTTACATTCTCTTTCAATTTTGTCTTTCTTTTTTCTTTCTCTCTTGATTTCTTTTATTATTTTCGTTCTTTTTCTTTCTTTCTTTCTTTCTTTCTTTCTTTTCCTGTTTTCTTGTCTTTTCTTTTCTTTTATATATTATTTATGTTTTTTCTGTCTTTGTTTCTTTTTATTCTTGTTCACCTTTTTTCAATATCTATTCAAATAAAATATTTATTAATATTTTTTCAATAGGAATTCCCATAATTTTCCTGAACTTTACTTTAGTCTTTTTTTGACACTTTTCGAATAAACGCCATTAATTTTTAACCCCCACCACATACCCCGCATCCAACCTTCATGTTTGACTTCGCAGATATTTTCCTATTAATTTCCTCAAATTTAAAAACCAACAACTAAGCAGCTCCATACTTTCCTCATCCCATGCATGACTAATTATGGGCCGATGTTTTAAAAATAATAATCATTAGTCATTATAGACTCGGTAAAAGACAGATTTTCAAGCGTTGTTGCAAAAAGGACACCTGAAAAGAGAAACACAGTCATTTTTAGATCAGCTACAAATTAATTTATGATAACAAATTATTGAAGCTAAAATGAATGAGACATTAAAATAGTAAAGTCTTTCACTGCAGCGACAAGTATGAAAACTAAAATGCGTGAAGTAAATTATTTCAGAAGGATCGTAGATATAGACATGATAGAGCAGGAACATTGATACACTGAGAATTGTTCAAATGGACTGGGTTTGACGATACAGAAGAATTATATGAAAATGACTACTGGAGAACGGAAATAGGAAAATGTATTTGGTATTTTAGAATGCGAAAATATCCAATACCTATCTGTCTATATTTCTGAGACCAGGTATTATGTACACTATTTACATTATCCAGACTTTTGTCGTCATCTTTGTCGCCTTATTTATTACAACGATTCGGTCGTTGTACGCTCCGGCCTTCTTCAGGTGATGGGAATGTCGAACTGAACCCATGTTTAATGGATGTCAGATATCAGTTATCTCCTAATTACCCTCTCCAAGTTCTCTACCTTAACCGGGTATTGAACTCACACTCTTTGGGTCCTGTCACTGAATCTAACTAACGCCTTTATCCACTGTGCCATGTGTCCTGTGTATGAATTTCTGGGTAATATAAACCTAATGTCTTCAGCAACCATTTTTACCAGTGCTCATACTGCAATTTTTTGCTGTTATCATTGCATGTTTTTTACCAGAGTTCATATTGCAATTTTTGTTGTTATTATCGCTTTTCTCTGGCACTACTTATTACTGGTTCCCATATTGTATTCATTTCTATGCTTGGTCGGCTCGGGAGATTTTTGGGCCTAGCATATGTGCTGATTCCTTAAGTTTACGAATACCAATACATATTGAAATACAGCTAGAAAAAAAAGAAAGAGAAAAATATGATAAATGCAACAGGAAAAGAAAAAAAAAGAGAAAGAAAATAGGAGAACAATGACAGACAAGAAAGAAAAGAAACGAATAAACAAACAAAAAAAGAGATTAAAAAAATTCTTTTTGCGGCCTATCAATCAATGTTAGTTATTTAAAACCGATATATATATATTGGGGATTGCAATACTATCACACCTTCTGTAAACAAATATTGCATTAATAGGTATTTGGAGGTAACAATGATTTTTTTCAGGTGCAAGTCCTACGATTGAACCTATAAGTGGGTGAAGAAGAGATGGATTTCTCAATTACCCAAGGGTCTTTGCGCGTAAATGTGGAAAAGAACTTATAAAAGAAAGAAAAACTGATACATATTTGATTAGAAGAGATGTTAGATTAAATCCGGAAACAAAAGAAAGAAAGAAAAGCAATAAAGAAAATAGGAGAAGAAAAAAAAAAGAACGAATCAAATGCAAGAAAGAAAGAAAGAAAGAAAGAAAGAAAGAAAGCCCAATAAAATAAAGAAAATAGGACGAATTTAATGCAAAGAAAGAAAGAATGAAATGTAACAAAGAAGGAAAGAAAAGTAATAAAAGAAGAAAAGAAAAAAAAAAGAAAGAAAGAAAGAATGAAATTAAAGAAAGAAAGAAAGGCCAATAAAATAAAGAAAATAGGACGAATTTAATGCAAGAAAGAAAAAAGAAATGAAGAATGAAATGTAGCAAAGAAAGAAAGAAGAGTAATAAAAGAAGAAAAATAGAAAAAAAAAACAAGAAAGAAAGAATGAAATTCAAGAAAGAAAGAAAGAAAGAAAGAAAGAAAGAATGAAAGAAAGAAAGCCCAATAAAATAAAGAAAATAGGACGAATTTAATGCAAAGAAAGAAAGAATGAAATGTAACAAAGGAAGAAAGAAGAGTAATAAAAGAAGAAAAATAGAAAAAAACGAAAGAAAGAAAGAATGAAATTCAAGAAAGAAAGAAAGAAAGAAAGAAAGAAAGAAAGAATGAAAGAAAGAAAGCCCAATAAAATAAAGAAAATAGGACGAATTTAATGCAAAGAAAGAAAGAATGAAATGTAGCAAAGAAAGAAAGAAGAGTAATAAAAGAATTAAAATAGAAAAAAAACGAAAGAAAGAATGAAATTCAAGAAAGAAAGAAAAGAAAGAAAGAAAGAAAGAAAGAAAGAAAGAAAGCCCAATAAAATAAAGAAAATAGGACGAATTTAATGCAAAGAAAGAAAGAATGAAATGTAACAAAGGAAGAAAGAAGAGTAATAAAAGAAGAAAAATAGAAAAAAACGAAAGAAAGAAAGAATTAAATTCAAGAAAGAAAGAAAGAAAGAAAGAAAGAAAGAAAGGCCAATGTAATAAAGAAAATAGGATGAATTTAATGCAAGAAAAAAGAAATAAAGAATGAAATGTAACAAAGAAGGAAAGAAAAGTAATAAAAGAAGAAAAGAAAAAAAAAAGAAAGAAAGAAAGAAAAGAAATTAAAAAAAAAGAAAATAAAGAAATTTAATAAAATAAAAGAAAAATAGGACGAATTTAATGCAAGAAAGAAAAAAAAAAAAAGAATGAAATGTTAAATTCAAAGAAAAGAAAGAAGAGTAATAAAAAAATTAAAATAAAAAAAAAAATGAAAGAAAAGAAATTCAAAAAAAAAAAAGAAAGAAAGAAAGAATGAAATTAAAGAAAAGAAAGAAAATAATAAAAAATAGGAAAAATGAAATAAGGAAAAGAAAAAAAGAAAAAGAAAAAAAACGAAAGAAAGAATGAAATTCAAGAAAGAAAGAACGAAGTGTAATACAATAAATAAAATAGGAAAAGAAAAAAGAAAAAGAAAGAAATGGTATGCAAGAAAAGAAAAAAAATAGGAAAATGAAATGAAAGAGAAGAAAGAAAAAGTGAAAGAGAGCAATAAAAATAATAAAATCGGAAAAAGGAAAAAACAAATCAAATGCGAGGAAGAAAGAAAGAATGAAATGTAAGAAAGCGAAAAATAGAAAGAAAGCAGGAAAAGAAAGAAAGAACGAATTGAATACAAGAAAGAAGAGTGAAATCAAAAAAAAAAAATTAAAGAAAGAAAGAAAGAAAGGAAGCAAGAGTGGCATCAAAGAAAGAAAAAGAGTAATAGAAAGCAGAGTATAGGAAAGAAAGAAAAAAGAACATCGATGTCTATTCTCCACAAAATCACGTGGTTGAGCGATATTGTCATTCTTGCAGATATTGAGAAAAAAAATTCGTCTTTCGGCACCTAGCTTGTTGTCGCTTGTTCTCGATCAGTGTTTTGTGATTCTACATAAGGAAGCCCTCCCTCTGCTTTATCCGATTGATCGCCTATTATAGATAATGACGATAGTAAAGTTCGAAAGCGAAATGGTGATATCATATTGTGAACATTGACGAATTCAAAGTGAAAATCAACTTCATGCAGGTTGAAATTATCTTTTATGTGGCATGCACTTTCAGGACGTAGACGATTATGGCTCACCACAGCTTCTCATCATTTATGACAGGTGTTATGCGTTTAACGTATTTTTTTTTACTTATATTTATGATTTTTTATTTGTATTGTAAGATTATATTTCCAAATATTCAATCACATTAATATGCACTTTTGCCCGAGAGATATTTCGACGGATTTTTTTAGTGGATACCCGTGTTTGAAATAGAAGCCTCGTTATTATACGCGTTATCATTTTATGCGTGACAATTTATCAAATGCATTAATCAAACATAGAAATAAAATTCATACACAAATTTAATCTAAAGAATGTCATACTTATTAAGAGAGAAAATATCTTACTTAGACGAAAATTCTCGATAGAGCATTTATCGAATCATATCAAAATATAAACTTGCGTTTCAGATTTATTCAAATATCTCCTTTCCTGAAAGAATTATTCCTCTCTCAAGCCTTCATAAACGACTATAAAATGTTAAAAGCTGAAAAGAAAACGATTAAATTCATAACCTCTTCTTATTTAAAAGTTACAACGTATAAATTAATACCAAAATAATATATTTTAAATATTAATTTCATAAAATAAAAAAAAAAGATTCAACATCATTTACTAACTTTCGTTTATTAGGCATTAAATTACGTCACTTAGCAGCTTCCATAATTTAGCTAGACTTTTCAGTTAACCTGATGAATATTTATGAGCGTCTCTTTTGAAAAATTAACATCTTTCTTTTGTTTATAAATAGTTGTTGCAAAATAAAATTCTCATAATTACGTTGATAACACCCATCAGAAGACGAAACGCGTCGGTTAAGGTAGGTTTTCATTTTGCCTTTATTCATATTATTCCTTTACAGATATATACTTCAGTTATAATTGAAAATTAACACACACACACACACACACACACACACACACACACACACACACACACACATATATATATATATTATAAATTAATTGATTTAAAATGTGGTTCTTTCGCTACACAGTAATAACCATGTTTCAAAAACTGAAGCTAAAAACGTGAAATTAAAAGCATTAGTTCCGTTTCATCTTCAAGCGAATATTGGAATAACTTTTAAATTTACTGAGTTTTAAAAGCACGTATAAATTCATAATTTCCTGTTTCCAAGGATACAGAGAAATCCAATCATTCAGACAGGGTCGGTAGCGTGTTCATATATATATATATATATATATATATATATATAAAATTTCAAGAGGATAGAATCCAGGTAGAACTCAATCTCCAGGACAAAGTAAGAATATAATATAAAAGGCTTAAACACTAATATTCCATGGTTATAATTTATTACGTTGGAATCGTAATCACGATCCAATTCATCAGGCCTACAAATTCAATTTTAACCTATACTATATTTATAGATTAAAGTTCTATCCAATACAATGCATTTTATATATATATATATATATATATATATATATATAGACGGAACTAAACGATGAAGAATTCAACATTGTCAGATGATTCAGCAGAGGGATGTTTAGACGATTGGTGTAGTCTGTCCAACTGGCTCAGTAAGATCGATGGCTCCACTAGGAGGCTGTTGATGGTGTTCTGATCAGTTGTTCTGATTGGTGGACATTTGAAGTTTCTCATTCAGTCAGCATATGATGTGGCGGCATCACCGGAAAATTTAAGGTGTGCACTGCAGGAGTCAGCCTCGTGTCGATTGTGCGATACATACGGAAACTTGTGCCATATGTTGTCATCATTTCTAAAGGCGCTACAGAATGACTGGTACACCTTTAGACAAATTGCTCCTGAAGGTTGTGGCAGTAGTTTTGAGGAGTGCTAGTATATGTACGTCGGACCTGCGAAGAATTGCCTGCCTGAAGTAAGGTGTGGCTGCTAAGAGGCAGAAGACCAGGTCGGAGAGCACAAGGAAGTAAACAGTGCTGGTTGCTGCTACACTGCTAGGGGGTATTATTGTGTCTGGACTGAGTCTAGCTCTAGTGTCGATTGATAGCGTAAAGAAGCGTCTGCTGCTTGGCGAGCTGACGGTGGCGTGATAGGAAGTAATTGAAGAGGCTCATGAAAGAAAGCTGACTCGATATGAGGGACCCTGGGCTGAGGTCCTTAAGAAGAGGATACGGGATAAATGGGATTCATGACGATAGAAGATGGCCAATCACGTTGCATTTAAACTTTTGAAAATTGCATTTATTCGGGAAGAAAGTAAACGGAAGAGAGTTCCACTGGCGAGCAGTGCGAGAAAAGAAACTGCTAGAGTAGATGTAGCCGTTGCATTTTTCCACAGTAAAAAGTGGGACTGAGATGCAAATTTTGTAACGCGCTTAAATTCATGTATATTCATATATCATATATATATATATATATATATATATATATATAAGCGCATCCATGTATATTTGTGTACACACAACACGCATACATACACATTCATATACATATCATAGAGGCCTTTAATACACACACACACACACACACACACACACACACACACACACACACACACACACACATATATATATATATATATATATATATATAAGTTAATAACTCTGAACAAACAGAAGCAAGAGACAGGTCATTTCTTGCTTTATTTAGTTGTAAAATACGGAAAAATATTCGTGAATATGAAAGGATCATAATCAAAATAAGCAGACATAATGTATATAATTTATTCAGTCAGACACGCCTAAAAGAGAATTTGTTGCTTAAATATACATATACACACATAGACACACACGCACATAGACACACACACACACATATATTAATGTGACCTCACAAAAACAACTTAGGTAATGCACTAGTCATACATAGAAATAAATTCAACCACAATTTTGATTTAAAAAATGCTACACTCATAATAAAAGAAAATAACTCACTCAGAAACAAAATCCTCGAGAGTGCCACTATTGAACATTATCCAAATATTAATCTACGCTTTTTCCCTATTTCACCTTTCTTAACAGAACTACTACTCTCCCAAGCAAACGTACACAACAGTATGAAGAAATCAAAAGAAAATCGTTGAATCCGTCAACACAGCAATAAAAACAATATCGCCAAACGTGATAGAACTTGAAGTAATTTTCAGTTAACAGTATGAAAATAGCGTTTTCTAAATCCTTCCAGTTGGTCTGAAGTACGAGCAAAGGTCGATTCCGCCGGTCAGACTTGGAATCGACGGAGGTTATCCGTGAAGGGCAGGGCGGAGGTGTGTGCTACATACTGATTCTTTATCGATTGTCCGTACTTCCTCTCTGTAAGACCTACAAGAAGGCGCTCGAGCGATCGCTATCCTCCATTTTATGGAGGGGGCGCAGGAATCGGGTCGGCAGACGAGTCTGCACTAAACGTTTGTGTCATGGGGGGATGGGAATGCCGCACCTGCCGAGTCACATCCGTGCCTCTAGGTTGGCTTTTCTACGCCGCGCATTGACTGGAGGAGATCCGATTCTGGAGGGGATTGTTAGGGACGCGTTCCCTGGCCTTAGCATCAGTCCCCCCATCTCGCGGGTTGAGCGCGGTCGTAAACCCCGGGATCAATCGGTTTTCCTTCGCGAGTGTCAGTCGGCCTTGAGGGCCGTTCCCCGGTCCAGTGACCTTTCTCGGCATTAGAAGGTCTTCTATCGTGAATTAGTGGAGAGGCCCGCGAAGGATCCCCTACGAGATATGCTCGGCTTGTCGGAGGAGGAGTATCACTCCTACTGGTATTGGGCGCCAGCGGCGGATTACCTCAGTAACCCTGAGTTTTCGCTTAGCTGGCGATTGGCTCGGAATTGGCTGCCTCTCAACGACAAGGCTTTCATATGGGGCTTGGCGGATTTGCCAGACTGTGAACGGTGTGGCCTTGGCTTAGAAGAAACGGCTGCGCACGCCTTCTACCATTGCCCCCATGTCCGCCCCTTATGGGACCATGTCGGCGAGCTGACGGCTCGTCTCGCTCCCGAACAGCTTGTGTCCATTGATCACGCATACGCGTGTGACAATGTGTCGCCCCCGTATTCCAGGATGAAACGGATGGTGTTTCTGACGCTGATGGCCACGGCTCGAATGGTGATTTGGACGACGCGAAAGGAGGAAGTCTAGCGAGGCAATCGTCTTTCTCATTCGGATCTAATTCGATTCTTTGAGCATCAGCTCAAGATAAAGATTAGATCGGATAGAAAACGATTGCATTCGACAATCTTTAGCGAAAGGTGGGTAAAAGAAGCGATCTTGCTTTGTGTGAACGGGGCTAGCCTTGATTTTCTCTTCTAGGTCAACCTATTGCACATCGGGGTGGCTTCCTGTGGAACCCTCCCCTTGGTTAGGTTAGACAAGCTTCAGTGTACCTAGTTAATGTGAGTAAGTGTTGTTCCTGGCCTGCATCCCGGCCGTTCTTTGGTTATGATCCAAGTCGAGATTCCCAACCTCCCCAGTTTGTTTTGACCCCTCCTTTTCATCTCGACTGCGTCAGTTTTATATTTTTCCATTCCAGCCTAATATTTTATACTTTTTCCCACTCCCTTAGCGAGAGCGTCTCTTGATTTTGTCCCCTGGGCAGAATACAGCGGTCTCTCTGTTTTATGGGTTGTACGGTCCCTACTGGCATCAATTATGTTTAGTTTGTGTTTATTTTAAGTTTATTATTGGGTTCATTTCCCTCCCCTCTCATTTTATCATTATTAGAATTGTATATATATATCATCATTAAAATTTTTATGGCATGGGGCGCGATTTTGGTAGGTCTCCCTTGAGAGCACGTGGTATTATAGTGGTTGAAGGATTGTTTGGTGATGGACGAGTTCTTTTAGTGAATGGGTAAAATGTAATGTACGAATGGGTCGCGAATCTGATTAGCTAGGTATAAGTGTTGACCAGCCTCTACCCCTCCCCTTTATTGGCCTCGTGCCACAATTTGTACTTTTTGTATGAATAAATACCAGTTGCTAAGGATATTTTGTTTTTATTATTATTAGTTACTTTGTTTTAATAAATTCATTTCACTTTTGCCTTGAAAAAGTCACATTGGACCAAACGTGTCGGCTACTATTACAGTTTTCCTATTGTCTTTTACATTTAGAAATATATTAATGTCTATACTCGACTGGTGTAAAAAAAAACGGATAGTACAATTTGCAAATAAAAATATACTAAAATAAATTGGTATCTGAGGAAGAAAAAAGACTAAAACATCAGTGTAGGTTGAAAAAACCGCCCAGTGTCGTAATGTATTGCCAAAAGAAACAAAGAAACAAATAATAAAGTAAAGTAAGAAAAAGCGTAAAGTGCATTAAGTGGAACAGAGTATACAAAAAGTTAAATGGATCCAAAATGGATTTAAATTTCATGGTTTCACCTAAATGGATCTTCACTCTGAAGATATGAAACCTGGACAGGTAGTTTATGGCTCACCTATCTATCTATCTATCTATCTATCTATCTGAGCTTGTTCATATATATCTATCTGTTTTTTTCTCATAACACTTATATCTCTATGTAAATATATATATATATATATATATATATATATATATATATATATATATATATATATATATGTGTGTGTGTGTGTGTTTATTTCTAGATACACACACATACGCATACACTCATGTTTATATATGTGTGTGGGTGTGTGCGTGAAAGGCAATAGGAAAACTATTATTAGCCGACAAGTTTCGTACAACGTGTGCTTTTTCAATGCAATGCTCCGAACTATCTATCTATCTATCTATCTATCTATCTATCTATCTGAGCTTGTCTATATATGTACATATCTATCTATCTTTTTATCTATCTATCTATCTATCTGAGCTTGTTCATATTTCTATCTGCTTTTTTATCATATCACTTATATTTGTATATATATATATATATATATATATATATGTGGGTGTTTTGTACTTCGATACATACATATATATATACACTCATGTTTATATATATATATATATATATATATATATATATGTGTGTGTGTGTGTGTGTGTCTGTGTGTGTCTGTGTGTGTGAAAGGCAATAAAAAACTAATATTAGCCGACACGTTTCTGTCCAATGTGTACTTTTTCAATGCAATGCTCCGATCTATCTATCTATCTATCTATCTATCTATCTATCTATCTATCTATCTATATATATATATATATATATATATATATATATATATATATATATATATATATATATATATATACGTGTGTATTTTTCTAAAGCTAATACATAAATGCTAATATATATATTTTGTATGGGTCCAAGATATTGATATCACATTCGAACTTTCTTTTGACAGGTAATTTTATATGAGGACAGTTATTATTTATCGTTTATCGAAAACATCGTAACTATTGTAATCAATATGTCATTTTATGTGAAACTGCAGCGAATTTTTTTTTTTTTTTGGATTCAAAAAAAAAAATTCACTTGAGGATGGAACAGAGCTTATTTTAACTCAATTTAATTTAAATAATTATATTGAAGTTTTCGGCTCTTGTTTTGAAACATGCGACTTCTTGTGTCGCGATTTGGAATCATATTTTTAAATAAATAATTATATATATATATTTTTTTTTCTCCCTACTCCCCTCCCATTTCAATATATCACTTCCGTTAAGTTAACCGTCTAAATCGTCAAGGTCTGGTCACTCCTCCTTCCCCAATACAAAGTATACTTGAGAGAAATATGAAATTAATCCCTCCCTATACTCTACCATGTCTCTTTAACTCTCCATTTTACACTCTCTGTTAAATTACAAAAACTTACACTACCCATCAACTTTAATTTCATTTTTCGTTTCATTTTTGTAACTGCTATCTGATGATCCGGCGTCCTTTAAAAGGGCTCTGGTGAAATAAATTATTATAATGGAACTTAAAGTGGTCTGTTTTTTAAATTTTAAATATATATATATATATATATATATATATGAAGAAATATAGTTTTATGGTGTGCTATATTTATGGGATAAAGTGCTCAATATCAGAGATAGAGCGTGTGTAAATATAAATATAAAAGCGAACACTGAAGTCAACACTTAGAGGCCACAGGCTGTTTCATGCAGGACGCATTCGTCAGGCCGCAAATGCTGAATTTTTTCTTCGGCTATTTATATATATTGGTCAGTGGTGCATTGTGGGTAATCTATTCTGGCGGTTATTTTTGCTGAAGTGGCTTGTTTGTTTATTTTTTATTTTTTTTGAGTTAATCTATTTTACTTGTTTTTTATTTTCATTTTGTATTATTTTTCTTATTTGTTTTTGATGTTTTATTAACGTAGTAAAAAAATTGGGTGGTGAGTGATATGCTTAGGTCGCATGACGTTTGCCTCGTATTGTAACGGCCAGGGTTCGATTCTCGTTAGTGGAGGAGTACTACTGATGAGTTCAGTGATTTTTATGTTCTTTTGAGTATTCTTAGTCTAGATGCCTAGATTCGATCAATTATTATGTGAAATTATGCAAAGCTCTAAAATTTTATGTTCATATATATATATATAAATGTGTGTGTTGTCATTTCGCTGTATCACAGCTCCTCAGTGCGACTAGACATCCAAATGTCTCAAGCCAGGACCGAAACCCCACCGATTTGGTGTCAGTGAGAGTTTCTACCATTAAGCCATCATCACTCGTCAGAATGAAATAGCTAATTCTAGCGTATTGTTTTTTTCACGAATGTAAACAAACGGCAAAAGTGCTCTAATTCATTTTACTGAAGAGCTTTGCTTTAGCGCAAGTTACTGTTGTTTATAGAATCAACCTATCTCTCAACAGTACTCAATTGAATATATATATATATATATAGTGATGTTAAATATCTAACTTTTAAGGCTAGCAATGTAGAAGTAGAAATATATATACACACATATATATATAAGCTGGAAACATTCCGAACAGCGATTACCTAAGATCCAACTATCTGCATATTGTGTAACGGGTTTTTCCATGAAAATTAAACTGCTTTTAATTCTACACAGAATTTTTTACGATTTATTAAGAGTCAAGACCTTTCCTGTGGCTTATGTCGAAAGGCATGCCCCTCCCATATCGTTATTACCCGAAAGCATTAAGCAGACGTGGGGAAATTTATACAATATCACCGTTCGTGAAGCCAAGCCTTAACAAAACACACACACACATTTAATTTAAAAACTGCTGTCTGTCGGCAAGGCCAAAGAAAAACACATAGCTATCAAATGAAATTTACATGTGAAATACACCATAGTTTTGTTCTTTTGATTGTAATATTTTTGCGCTAAACAGATATGTCTATTAATTTAAATTATCTAAAGGCCAGTCTCTACTCAGCACCTGAAGACCGTGTTGTGCTTGAACCCCCGAGTCATGCTACTGGTGAGGGATACTATGTATATTTATTAATATATGCTTAATACCTCTGTAATATTACATGGAACACTATTTTATTAACACCATCACTCTATTTGCCATAACTTAACAAAATCCGTTCATACACTTTCCTTGTATTGTTGTTAAAGGATGAGAGAAATGTTGTTCAGGGGTACATATATTTATACAAAGCTGTGCGTTATTTTTCATTACCATAGTTTTTCATTATGTCTTTAATTGCAGACTGTTGACAATGCCCTTGGCAATATATATATATATATATATATATATATATATATATATATATATAATATATTGATAAATAACAATATATATATAGAATACAAGTACACATCAAGTGCTCCAGACCAGCTGCAATCTTCAGCTGAGCGCCGTGCTTCAGCAAAGTTTCGGTCCATTAAGCTCAGTACTTCTCCACGCGGCCCACCGTGTGGTGAAGTACTGAGCTTAATAGGCCGAAACAAGTAGTTTCGATCTTCTCCCAAGATCATCTTTAGGGGTGCAAGTAGTACAAAGCTAAATGCTGCTCAGGGCTACATGTCTTTATACAAAGCTGTGCGTTATTATTCATTACCATGATTTTTCATTATGCCTTCAATTACAAACTGTTGACAGTGCCCTTGACAATATAAATATATATATATATATATATATATATATATATTGCAAAAATGCTTTCTTCATATATATATATATATATATATATATATATATATATATATATATATATAAAAGGCTTAAACACTAATATTCCATGGTCATAATTTATTCCATTGGAATCGTAAATACGATCCAAATCATCAGACCTACAAATTCAAAATGAAAACAGAAAAAACAACTCCGGAAATCAAAACAGAATTTAGAGAAAGTGTAAGTATGAGGATGAGTGACATGAAACCTTAACAGAGAGAATTTTTGGAGATGTGGGTGGGGGATTTAAAAAGAGGAGAGAAAGAAAGTCGACGGATGTCTAATACATAAAGATACATTTCGTGGTGACATATACACACCACAGACAATTCGGATAGGAAGGAA
>CAHIKZ030005573.1:1767500-1792500 GCA_903632075.3 Acanthosepion pharaonis | reverse complement strand
ATTTTTTTCTGAAAATATACATGTATGGGAATTTTTTAGATATATTTTGCATATGGATGTATATTTTCCACTAATATTATCTATCTATCTATCTATCTATCTATCTATCTATATATATATATATATATATATATATATATATATATATATATATATATATATATCGTAAGTTGATATTGAAGTGCGGTTAGATTATATCATAGGCCTTGTTGTAAGTTTATTTTTCAAAATTTTCTTAACGTAATATCAGTCAGAATGAATTTTCCCATTAAGTTAATTTCTGTCGGAATTTCTGGCGTGAGAGGTATCATTATTTATAATAATTACACTTGGACTACTGTGCTAAAAACAACAACAATTAGGATAGTATTCCGAATGTAAATAACTATTAAGTTAATTTAGAAATTCGCTCTTACTTTCTTTTTACTGTTGTAACTACAAGGTCTAAAAGTCACTCAAGGTAGAGGGTTACTAAATAAAGGGGTTTGAAGAGAACGAAATATAGTGAATATTATGAAGATATAATCTAACCGAACTTCAATATCAACTTACGATATATATATATATATATATATATATATATATATATATATATATATATATAGATAACTAGACTCGTTTTTGAAAAACCCTCAATTTTTGATTTGCTAATCAAATCAATCTCGAGGAAAAAAAAGGTTTTAAAAAAGAAAGAGCTACAAACATGGACTTCTGCCGAAAAAAAAAATCGCACAGATGCAGGTCTGAATCCCAAAGAAAAAAACCCCGATACGAGTAACAACTAACTAACAAAAGAGCTCAATACAACCGTAGAGCAGACCTAGATACACCTAGTGAGCCAGACAAACCTTTATTTATCTGCTTCACCTAAACGGATCGTCAGGGAAAGTCAAGCTAACGAGGCAAAGAGAAACGCATAGTTATAGGCGATAGCTAAAATCTTAGCCTTTTAGCGTTAGCCTTTTCTTTCCCTGACGATCCGTTTAGGGAAACCTAGGTAGGTCTGGCTCACTATGTATATATATATATATATATATATATATATATATCAGGACTATATCAAGTCTGGAATGTGAGGATTGTGCAGTTCCGGCCAAGATATGCCAGCAATCGTCCCTTTTGGGTCGGATATGGCTCTTGCAAAAATTGAGCCGAGCAAGAGGAAACATTTGGCGAAGGATGTATTTGAAGTCTGGTCAAATAGCAAGATGCTTCATTGAGAGTACAGGCAGCCATCATGGCTGGAGAAAACATGGCGTCTCCTCTATGATTATTAAACTTTAGTCTGCTTTGCTTTGAAGGGTTTACAAGCCAGTCCTTTACCCCTGATCAGACGAGGAGGATCAGAGGGGATCAGAGAAGATCTGGTCATCCAGATCTTGGCGGGTGCTCCGATAAAGCGTGGCATCAGCGACATACATATATATATATTCACTTATAATCTGAGAATGTTCTTAGGTTTTGTTTGGTTTGGACACATGGCACAGTGGATAAAGGCGTTAGTTAGATCTAGTGACAGGACCCAAAGAGTGTGAGTTCAATACCCGGTTAAGGCAGTGGAGAACTTTTAGAGAGAAATTAACAGGAGATAACTGATAAACTGACATCCATTAAACATGGCACGTGGAACTAGAACAGTCTACCCCAGCGAAATAAAGGGTCCAGTTGGATATTCCAACCACCTGAAAAAGACCAGAGCGTACAACGGCCGAAACGTTGTACTAAATATGGCGACAATAGTCCGGATAATGTAAATAGTACTAAATACCTCATATAGACAGATACAAAAGATTGAATAAATATGGCGACAAAGATGAGGACAATAGGATAATGTAAATAGTGTACATAATACCTCATGTCAGACATATAGATATTGAAAAAAACCGAAACGTTGTAATAAATATGGCGACAAAGATGAGGACAATAGTCCGAATAATGTAAATAGTGTACATAATACCTCATCTCAGAAATACAGACAGATACTGAAAGGCCGAAACGTTGTAATAAATATGGCGACAAAGATGACGTCAATAGTCCGAATAATGTAAATAGTGTACATAATATAAATATAGACAGATATTGGTTTGTTTTGTTTTACGGTATACCAACCTCAGTGGGTTATTTAATGCCGACAAGATTTTTATTGCTGGTAATTTTTTTTCCAAAAATGTATTGCTGGTAATAAAACCTATTTTTATACTTTCATAGTGTTTTTACCCCTTTTGTGAGGTTAACTATTTGCCCATAGCTTGGACCCTGACAGGTGCTACCACCGTGGGTCGGGGAGGACCTGGGAACACTAGCAGTTAAGAGGTGGTTCCACGCTCCTCAAAACCTCTTGATCAAAGTCCTTGCTGATGGATGTAGTTTATCGTCTTACCCAGGACGTGGATGTATTTTATCGTCATATCCAGGACGGATGTTCTTAGGTAGATCGTTAATATATAACAGAAACTGAGAAGATAAACTTTGGTGGTGGTGGGGCGCCTGCATTGATCGCATGGGCTTCTGATGGCTGAGCATTAACAACATCCTTCGTGGACCGACTCGATAGGACGGACCCGATAACCGTGAAGAATATCCTACAAATGCCATAGCTTAGGAGTTTGCGCAGAATCTCTCTCGTGCCCTCGCAGTATCCAAGAGCTAACGAAACCGTTCTCGAGATCAATGTTTTTCAACCTTTTTTATTTTATCTCACACTATACTTAAATTATGATACCCCCACAAAAAAAGAGTAAAAACTTGAGTATACATTTTATGACGGATTTATTAACACAAATCAAACAATATATTATAATTTCTAATAAAATGATTATAATTAAAATTCTTAAATACACAGGTGAATTCCCTTCATTACATATGAAATCGAATGATAAATAATCTTCATTATGTTGACGATTAATGTCTATATATAAAACAGAGAATGTCTGTGTGTCTGTCTGCATGATTTCTTTTGAATCGAGATCCATCCAATAGATTTTCTCCAAACTTGGCACATACATTGTACAATGTAAGAGATAGGTTCTTAGTGTAAAAAATCGATAATTAAAAAAAAAAATCAACAATCGATAAAGCCGATCAAAATCGATAAATTCAACTTTTTTCATCTGATTTCGTTCAAACTCGTTATGTGGTTACTTACATCATGACGAGCTTAACAGTAACTTATTTTTATTTCTACGACACTGCGTTTAGCGAAAAACCACGATAATTCGATTTCAACACAAATCGATTTCAACACAAATTTCAAACTAAAAAGTCCCTCAATTTTCAAGCAACCTAGTACAAACTTCACTCACTTGTAGCGAAGACAAATAATTGAATCCACCCATAGATTGAAAACCCGTGTAAATAGCGAAAAATGGCGATTTTTACTGGTTTCTTTCTTATTTCTCGTTGATCTTTCAACCAATTTTCATCAAATTTAACAATTGCTTTATAAATGTATCCCCTTTTACATCCCTGGTAGCACACTGAAAAATTGAATTTGAAAAACTCCAAAATAATTGTGGTCTGAATTGGGTCTTCATATTGCCTGTTTTACCCCTTCATGTCCTCGGCTGAATTCGATTGAATAAATACAGACTACTTCTGTTATATCCGTAACTGAATTAATTCATAATGTTTTTTTTAATGAAAGTACTTTTAAGTAAGTTAAGATAGACTCTGTTACATGTAAACATGATGCTGTTTTTGCTCCGTTCTAATTGAACGTTTTTCTGATCGACCAGCTGGCTATGGTTGCTAGTTATGTATAATTTGGTTGTTGATGTTGCTGGATGAAGCAGTATTCGATCCCCTAGCGTCATCTTCTAGTTTTTATTTCTTAATTAAATCCCTGTTCATTTTAATTAAACGCTATGTTGTGTCATAAATGGGTAAGGTTGGCACACATACAAGATAAAGAAGTAGTTTATTCCAGAGAATAATACAGTTAAATGTAACCGCTTCTTCTACTCCAACAGCTTCTTCTGTCGCACTTCCCGACAGTGAAGCTCCCTTTCTCTTACTTGCTTCACTGATAGTTATAATCTTCAAATATGCAAATGTAATGACAATCAACATCTGAGCGTTGATCTTGATCCCCAGCCTTCTCTTTATCGTTTCCTTAAACACCACTCTTTACTCTTACTCTCACTCACTGTAACCTGTTCCATTGGCACCCCCGCCTTGAATGGGACGAAATGCTTTAAAAAAATATGATACACGTTTGAGAACATAGACTAATAAAATAAACAGTTAATCGTTAACTCCTAGGTATTTACGCAAGACCTCCATAACAAGGCTGATGTGGAACAAGGACGGTTTTTAATGTGGGGCTTTCCGAGGGCGTACACTCATGCAAAAATTCCCCGTAGTGGGTTGGGTGGCTGTTTACTTCCCCAGACGAGACTCTGTCTATAGGCATAGCATCGTCTGAGTTCCTCTCCTCCCAAAAGCAGAGAGCTGACAAGTAAAGTAACGATTAAGCATTAACTGCTCAAATACTGATTTTCCAACCATAGCTTGGATATGGTAGTGAGATTCGAACGCGAGGTGCCCTAATTGCTAACTCTTCTCCCTCAGTAAAAGAGAGATAGAGAGAGAGAGAGAGAGAGAGAGAAAGAGAGAGAAAGAGAGAGAGAGATATGTTTAAATAGTCTTAGACCAGTCCATCTTGTGGGGGAAATCAGTTACTCATTTATGTAATAATAATGTTTTTAAAGTGCTCAGTGCGAGCTACAACAACGGGTATAATTCATTACGAGCACAAAAAGGTATTTCCTGAGTCATTCTCGATATTAACCTTGGGTGATTTCTGCATGTATCGATTGTAATTGTGTTACAATACCTCATCACAGAAATATAAACAGATACTGAAGGCCGAAACGTTGTAATAAATATGGCAACAAAGATGAAGACAATAGTCCGAATAATGTAAATAGTGTACAAAATAACTGATCTCAGAAATATGGACAGATACTGAAAGGCCGAAACGCTGGAATAAATATGGCGACAAAGATGAGGACAATTGTCCGAATAATGTAAATAGTGTACATAATAACTCATCTCACAAATATAGACAGACACTGAAGGACCGAAACGTTATAATAAATATGGCGACAAAGATGAGGACAATAGTCTGAATAATGTAAATAGTGTACATAATACCTCATCTCACAAATATAGACAGATACTGAAGGGCCGAAACGTTGTAATGAATATGGCAACAAAGATGAGCACAATAGTCTAAATAATGTAAATAGTGTACGTAATTCTTCATCTCAGAAATATAGACAGATACTGAAAGGCCGAAACGTTGTACTAAATATGGCGACAAAGATGAGGACAATAGTCCGAATAATGTAAATAGTGTACATAATACCTCATCTCAGAAATATAGACCGATACTGAAGGGCCGAAACATTATGATGAATGTGATCGAATCAGTCAATGACCTCATTCAGTCTGACAGAAGAACTACTGTGAACTGCTGAGGCAGATCAAGAAAGACATAAAGAACAAACGCAGGGGTCATCAGTCAGAAGGAGTCATCTTGCATCATGACAACGCAAGGCCTCATACAGCAGCCCAAACGGTGCAGACCATCAAAGAACTGGGCTGGGAACTGCTCCTTCATCTCCCTTACAGCCCAGACCTTGCCCCTTCAGACTTTCACCTGTTTGGTCCCTTGAAAGCGTTCACGAGAGGCACGAAGTTTAAAAGTGACGATGAAGTCAAAAATGTTGTGAGCGACTGGCTGAGATATCAGTCCAAAGATTTTTACGCTGAGGGAATACGGAATCTTGTGCACAGATGGGAAAAGTGTGTGGCAGTGCTGGGAGACTACATTGAAAAAAAAAAAGTAAGCTTCTATCTATACCGAAAAATTCACCTTATTTATTGAATGACCCTCGTATATGTAACTGGTTTACTGCAAGAGAACTAAAAGCCTGAACTAAAAATAAATCGGCGATATAACATAAAGTACAATAATATTATAGATATTGCACAGGTGACTTAGTATAATGGTTAACAAGCTTAACAGATAATTAATAATGAACAATCAATTGGTTCACTGGCTCTCTTAAGATTCACCCCTGTGAAAAAAAAAGAAAGCCAAACGCGCATTTGTAAGTTTACATCTAATGAGATTAATCTTAAATTGTTATTTTAGAGCAAGATTAAAACAAAAGTTTCAAGGAAGATTAACATAAAAGTTTCATATTGTAGCGATATCGGTGCCAGCCGGTATTTCGTTAAATGGAAAGATCTGAGGGATTTTACAGAAATCGTTTCAATATTTAGTGCCTTGATCAGCTAAGTGAATTGGGCCATACAAAAAACGTCCGCCGACCCCTTCAAGTTAGGTCAGTGAGTGGAATAAACCATAAATTACTTTTTTTTAGACATAAATGACAAGACAAAGGACGCTGTTATCTATAAGACAGTGGTTCCGAGGAGCAGCAGACAAAGAGACTTAGAAAAAGAGACGAGGAGTGTACAGATACCGCTTGCCGAAATGCGAGAGTAAGACACGCCCGTTAGACTGTCGCCACTCACCTATGTTTCGCTCGTCTACAGCAGAAGCTTATAAACAGAATAAAATTTTCCGACTGCTACAATTTCGTATCATGGTCTTGTTTTGTAGTTAATGAGCTTGTCAAAGAGTTATTTTTTTTTTGCAACGACAAGCGTTTGAATGGTAGATGCTGCACACTGAGAATGAACATGGTGTCTGGTCTGAGAGGCAATTCTACAATAAAAGTCCAATTTAGAAAAAAAAAAAAAAAAAATAACACGGATTTATGTTTAGAAACACCGTTATGCATTGAACAGCCAAAATTTCCAAAATGCGGCTTAATTTCTAAATTTATTCTATTTAATCTTCCTTTGAGAGCTATTTTCAACAACCATCAAAAGGAAGATAGATTGAAAACTGATATTTAGTGCCTGGCCTATCATGTCAGAAGTGGATAATGATCAATTTAACGTATGAAAGGGACTAAATACTTTTTAATATCTTCCTGAGAAAAATTTCTTACATTTTGCAGATTTAAATTCTATTAATATTTTCGAACCAATACTAAAGAAGAGAAAAAAATGTCACAGGCATTTATTTTGTTTGTGTTATTCAAAGGACAGAGACACAATAGCACACAAAATATGGGGAAAAGATTATGTTTATTGAATTTTGTGTTATAGATCCTCCAAATTCAATCGATATTTTTTTATTTTTATTTTTTTTAAGCGTTTCGCACCAAGCAAGGCGGGAAGCCACTAGCACGCAAGGGGCTACAGACAGTTTGGAGCGAGAGCAAATAGGAGTGATAGAGGAAAGGATGAAGAGAAGGATAGGGGATAGATCAGGGCATCTGGAGATGTCAATTGACATTATATTTGAATAGTTGGAGATTATAGCTATCAGGGAAACAGGAAAAGGGGAGGGAGTTCCACAGGCGAGAGGTGCGAGACATGAAGCTATTGGAGTAGAAGAGACGGTTACATTTAACAGTTTCGACGGTGAAAGGGTGAGAGCGAGATGCCAGCCTAGTTGAACGCTTAAATTCATGAAGTCTGGGAACGAGCGAAAGCAGCTCGTCGGAGCACTTACAATGAAGGTATTTGTAAAAAAGGTCATTTTTAAAAAAAAAAAAAAAAAGCGTGTCAAGTTAAACTTCAATATCTGTCTCTATCGCTGAGATGAGGTATTATGATGACTAGTATTATTTACATTATTCGGACTGATATCCTCATCTTCATTACCATATTCACAATGTTTCGGCCACTGAGCGCTCCGGTCTTCTTCAGATAACTGGAATTTCGAACCAAACACTTTATTTTATCCATTGGCGTAGATTGTTCTGTTTCCTTGTGCCATGCTTCTTCCGGATGTCTCAGTTATTTCCCTTTTAACTCGACTCTCCATGTTTTTTTTTTTTTTTTTTTTTTTTTTTACCACTGCTGTGGCCTGGTATTGAACTCTTTCTAGTCACTGGATCTAACCAACGTCTTTATCCACTGGGCCATATGTCCTCGAATAAACATTGCTTAGTGGATAAAGGGAAATAACCAAGACATCCGGAACAGGCATGGCTCGTGGAACTAGAACAACTGGAATTTCGAACCGAAACCTTTATTTCGAAATTCCAATCATCTGAAGAAGGCCGGATCGTACAACGGTCGAAATGTTGTGAATATGGCAGTGAAGATGAGGATAACAGTCGGAATTATGCAAATAATGTAAATAATCATAAGACCCCCATCTCAGAGATATAGACAGATTTTGAAGTTTTCAAGTTTTAAATTTCTTTGTCTCGGCATTCTCAGTCTTTTATTGATTGTTGGCACCAAATTGAACCGAAAAATATTCATTGTATGAGTTTTCAACAAAGTCAGCATCTGAAGTGCGAAATCCATCAGTCATTCCAATATTGCGCAAAACAATGATAAATATAAACAAAATAAAACGTTTTTGTCATTTTAATCAACTGAAAAGTCACATTCAAATCTGGCAACCGCTTCTCACCTTACAGAGACAAATTTCACAGTCCTGAGACAATGCTGTATGGTGACAAGTAGTAAAATATCAAGAGTTGGTGTTAGTCTTGCAAAACACACACACATCTTAATTTATTATTTAAGTATTATCAACAGTTTTCAAGCCTAGAAATATTATATTATATATTATATTAAGACATTTTTATGATTATACATTCATTTTTATGTCATTCGCAGACAGTACTGTTTGGCTGTATCTCAGCTCCTCAGTGCGACTTGACATCCGAATGCCTCCAACCCGGACTGAAACCCGACCAATTTGGTGTTAGTCAGAGTTTCTACCGCTGTGCTAGATACAAAATGTAAAGGCTCTGTTTATAATAAAGAGTATTAAACAACATTTACTGGCCTGAATGTCCGAGGAATTTTCATCGAAAATATGTAGCTTCCGACAGGAATCTAACATGTATCCTATATGGAACCGTCACATAGCCTGATGCGCTTTTACCGATTTCGACACAGAAAAGCGTTTCGGTAAGCAAGGTCGATTTTACTGTTTTTAAACTACAATTTTCCGTGATTTTCTCACGTACATTCATATCTGCTTTATGCGTATCCAACTGTAAACAAATGACTTCACACATTATGAAAGTCCGACAATTTTTGTAAGACATTTTTATATTTATATATTGTTTTTTATAGATACATATATTTTTTTATAGATATTTTTACAAACATAAAAACGTCTTAAAATAATTGTCGGACTTTGTCCATTTCATATTATATTATATTATACATTATATTATAATATATATTATACTATAATATATATTATATTATATATTATATTATATTATATACTATATTATAATATATATTATATTATAATATATATTATGATATATATTATATTATAATATATATTATATTATATTATATATTATATTATTATATATATAAAATATATATTAAAATATATATTATATTATATATATTATAATATATATTATATTATAATATATTATATTATAATATATATTATATTATAATATATATTATATTATAATATATATTATATTATAATATATATTATATTATAATATATATATTATAATATATATATCTAAACCAATAGTTGAGGTGGGGAGAAGGCGGATTCTTACAATTCCCAAGGGTATTCCTGCGGAAGTGAATATAATGAACCTGATTGGAATTCGAACTTGGTTCTTCGATTTCCAATTCCGAGCCGTTATCCATTACAGAAGCGTACACCCAAGCTTACATTCCTAATATTTCCAGGAGGTTGCCCACCTAGTTCCTGACCAAACTCGAATTTGTTTAACTTCGCTGATTGTACTAGAACCATATACAGTGTGCAATGGGTAAATTGTCGTCATATTTTATATTTTAATTTCGCGCATGCGTGTCGACTGCACAGTATTGTAGGGTCAGTTGGCCACCATCTGTGAACAAAGATCACCATGACGCAATTCATTGTGCCAGAAATTTGGTAATAGCATACTGTACTTCTTAGCATTTGTGCCGGAAGCTCCAATACAAACAGCTCAGAGTGTTTGATTATCAACCTGGGGTCAGTGCAAAAGATTTAGAAAGAGATGGCTGAGTTTAATGGCGATTACGAAGATACGGCAGCTCGGAAAACCCACTCTGTTCGTTCTGATAAGAAAAGTATTTCCAAATTTGCTGTTTATGGCCCAAGACTCAATATGGAGGCCTACATCAAATGAATTGAGAAGGTAGTGCTGCTCTGGGTCGATAGGGTGGCTGCTGGAAGATCCTATGTCTGGCAACAGGACACTGCACCATGACACACAAGCTGGAGAAAACAGTCATGTCACCTAACTCCTTATACTGCACCCCCCTTGTTTTCGTACTTCAAGATATGTAATATATCTGTTAAAATGAGATGACAGTGCTATTTGCATTTTTGCGTCATTTAGACGATAATTCATCCATCACACCCTTTATATATATATATATATATATGTGTGTGTGTGTGTGTGTGTGTGTGTGTGTGTGTGTGTGTGTAAAATCGGATACAGATGGACATTAATAAAAATGTCTTTAAGATATATATAATTCCGAAATTAATGATCGAATTTTCAGGAAAAAGTCATAACCCAAATGTAGAATGGGATCTTATAGTTGTAAGCTCCCCCCCCAAAAAAAAAGAAAAGCAAAACAAAATCAATGCTATTGTTGTAGCATTATACTTCGAGTGGCTCCCGGGCCTTATAGAGAGTAAACACAACTCTGCAAAAAATGTTCATTTTGCATTCGATATGACCTGTGTCTGTCAAATTCTACAATTTCTCATTATGATTCTTTTTTAATCTTTTCATCCCAAGCAAGGCAGAGATGCTCCTAGTACTGGGGCGGGGGGAGCAACAGGAAGTTGGGTATGCGGTGATTGAGGAAATGTTAAAAGATGATTCATGAAGATATAAGATGCGATTGACGTTGCATTTAAAATTTTGAAGATTGTAGTTATCAGGGAAGCAAGTAAACGGGAAGGGAGTTACACAGACGAAAGTGCGAGAAAATAAACTATTGGAGTGGAAGTGGAAGTTGAATTTAGCTATTTCAGTAGTAAAAGGGTGGGACTTAGATATTAATCTAGTAGCACGCTTAAATCCGTCGGAGCACCAGGGAAAAAATCTCATCAGAGCAGTTGAATTGAAACCATTTGTAGAAAAGACAGAGTGAAACCATGTCATGTCAGTGAGTAAGGGACCTATAAGTCTGTAACCTTCTCCCTTCAGTGGCTATTGGGAAATGTACAGGGTGAATATCAAATTTAAAAAATTGACTGAATCATATCACGGAAAAATGGCCGCAGAAATACATGAATGTATTCTATATAGAGTAATGTACTTTATATAGATTAATGTACTTTATATAGATTAAAGTATTCTATATAGAGTAATGTACTTTATATAGATTAAAGTATTCTATATAGAGTAATGTACTTTATATAGAGTAATGCATTCTCTATAGGATAATGTACTTGATATAGATTAATGTATTCTATATAGAGTAATGTATTCTATATAATGTACTTTATATAGTAATGTTTATTTATATTCTATATAGTAATGTATATTTATTCTATATAGGTAATGTACATTATATAGATTAATGTATTTTATATCGATTAATGTTCTTTATATAAAGTAATGTATTTTATATAGAGTGATGTTCTTTATATAGAGTAATGTACTTTATATAGAGTAATGTATTGTATATAGAGTAATGTTCTTTATATAGATCAATGTATTTTGTATAGGTAATGTACTTTATATTATATACTTTATAAAGAAGAGTATCAGATATTTACATTTAAATGGCGTACTTTTTAAAGTGTTCAAAAAGTCACACAACAAAATGTAAGAATAAACGAATGTTTTCTAAACATTAAATTAATAACTGGTAAAGTTACTTGACTGATTATAGTTATCCACTCATCTTGCGGCCTCAGCCGAGATTGAACTCACCAATACTTTGATTGGTGTAGTTCATAATCTTGTCAAATAGCTGAATTCTTGATGCTTCGCTAGGGCTACCAAGGGTGTTTTTATCGTGACACCAACACTAAATGGATTGCCAACCAAGGCTCAGAGAGACTCCATTCACCCTCCTCTAAGAGCAGGTTTGAATTCAGAGTTTTCCTTCTCCTAGACTAGTTGCCATCCAAGTCTATAGAACCCAGTCTGTCCTGCTATTTACCCATAGCTGGGGGTAGAAGAAGAGGGTTTATACTTTTCCCAAGGGTATTAGCACGTAAGTGAATGTAATGGATTCGACTGGAATTCGAACTCGGCTCTCCGATTCCTCAATCCAAGCCGCTATGCATACTCCACCGTGCCTCCACTAGATGGACCCCTCGACTTGGTGTCATGGATAGCAAGATTGTCTACCTCAATCAAATACGACTGAGTTGTGAGTTCGTTTCCTCCTGGGTGCTCCACACTTTCGGCCTTGTGCCACATCTAAACTACGCTTATAAAATCACTATAGTTATCCACTATTTCATCTTCTTTTTAGCTCTTAACATTGTTTGACTTTTGGATTATCTCTTTTAATCCCTTTTCTGATAACCGTAAACACAATCTCGTTACATTTATCGCGACTTTCCTCTGTCCTTTTTGACTTCAACGTCATGTGAGTGTTAAAATTTCCAAGCCCCTTTTCCTTATCCTAGTATAAGCGGGTTTTTTGTTTCCTTTATCTAAAATTTAATTGTTGCTCCTATGTTCAGTATTTGGTATTCTCAGCATCCTTCTGTAGAACCACATTTCTGTTGCCTCAAGTCAATACTTCATCTGTCATATTGTCCAGTGTACACTTCCATATAGGAGGACCGGTATTTATTAATAGTGTACTAGTTTTTTATTTGTTTCTTACGAAATTTTCCCGTTTCTTATTACCTTGCTTAACTTTTGGAAGGCATCTTTCGCTATTCAACTTCGCCTACGTTTTCGGCCCCGCATTTTCCATCCTCTGATAGAACACGGTCTAGATATTCACATTTCTCTACTTGTTTGCTTTTTGTGTCTTTAATTATTTGTTTGTATCTTCTTTATTTCTTTTGCTGGACATCCTGTCTTCTTACTGTCTATCTTTGCTTTTTCTCGCCTTACTTTTATTACGTAATATTTTACACAGTAAGATTATGTCGTATCCACCAATATGACTGTTAGCGAATTAGTCCCCTCGCTTAAAAATTAATTAAAAATATATACCTTTCTTTCTAAAGTCCTATCGGGTTACCTCGTAATTTTTGAAACCGTCTCGCTCTTATTCTCTTCTTACATTTTACCTCAACATGTAAAGTTCTCACGGAAGAACGCCATTATAACGTGTTCCCTTTCTGGAAAACGCACGAACAATACATACACACACACACAAACACACACGAACGTACGGACATTCACTCACTTGGAACAAAAAAAATTTCTATATTCACTTTTTACACACATTATAGTTTTTGTTACTTGTAACCTTTTGTTGTTACATTTATCATTTGTCTGTACACATGTATCGGTTTTTGTTGTTTCTTTATGTATTTTTAGGTGGACTCATATTCCGAGTTCGCCATATTTGTTGTGGGCATTTCAGGAGACACACGTTTTTATCTCACACCACATACACCGGCCTGCAACAAACTACATTCTTGAAAACTTGCTGTTTTGAATACATTTTAATTATTCTTCAGTTTTTTTTCCCAAAACCGTAACATCCGCTGTAAAACCGACAAAAAACAGCTATTCCCAGTAAGTCCAATTCACAAACCATTGCGCTTAACATAACTATTGACCCCTACATGAAGCTGTGATGACCTCTGTTCGTGTGCCGCGACAATTACTGAGTGTGTACGGTGGAGTGAGGTGGGGTGATGGGAGTCACGTGCGTTCGTCCGCTCAGTTTCCCGCAGGGTGGGAGGGTTTCATCTTGCCATAGAAAATGAAGCCAAATCATTCTCGGTTCAATAAATGGACATTCCAGACTTATGAAAAAAAAAAAAAAATAAGAATGGACACAAATTCACCATTAGGTGAAGGGCTTTCCAACAAGACTAAGCAAGCCGTACTTAAGTAGGGTCGGGTAGGTGAACGCGTGCAAACTGGAGTAGAGCAGTTTTGCCGACCACTGACGCCGATATGTTCAGCGAGTCCTACAGTGAAAACGCAACCACTATTTTACATTGTCAGAATTAAAAATCTTGACCGATTATGATCGGGTGACAGTCTTCGGGTAAACACGGAGCAGCAACATAGCAGCCATCTATTGCAAGGGGTTGCCCTTGATCTCATTAATTTTGCTACTAGTAAGATTCCCGGCCTATCAGTGACTTCAACAACTGCGGATACGTGCGTAAGTTCAATAATTCAAACCCCAAAGCAATTTTAATACATAAACCCCCGAGCAACGCCGGGCTTTACTGCTAGTATATACTACGTCTAAGTCTAAAAAAATTATCCAACGAATTGAATTTTGAATTGGTCGCGTGTCCTTCATGCAAATTGATATAATTTTTGCATGCGGTTGATATCTTGTCGGAATGTTACTGTTGCACGTGGAAAGCCTAGCGCAGTTGAACACTCCGACAAAGAGTGGCCATCTTTATTGGCTGTAAAATAATTCTGCATTGTTTCTGTCTTCGTACTATGGTTGTCACAGATATACAGCCGCAGCTACACTTTGTCTATTTCTAAAATAAGAGAGAGCGAAGCCAGTCAGTGGGATCTGTCTTTAAGCAGTCGGTACTTAAGTTTAATTAAAAGGACAGGAAACGTGCGTATTTTTTTTAGTCGAAAGAAAATCGATTGATTGATTTTTTTTACGGCTTATCAACCACCTTTAGTAGGTTATTTTCAAGTCGAAACATATTTTTGGATTTTAAGAATAATTCTTTTTTCTTGTTCGAGCGAATTTTGTGTTTACATTTTTTTTTAGAGACAATAATGATTTTCGTATTGTTGAACCTAAATTTGGAGGGAGACAATGTGGATTCAGAACTTTTCCCAAGGGTATTTACGTGTAAGTGAATTTAGCATACACTACTGGGATTCGATCTTGGCTCTTCGATTTCTCATTCAAAGTTGTCAAAAGGTGAAATATCGAACTCGGTTCTTTTGTATTTGTTGTGGTAGGATCCACCTAATTTGTATAGTGGAGTACCGACCATATAAATATGGTTACCGGGAAGAGAGGTGGAATCAAGAGATTCAACCAGAGACTCTGCCCGACTGCGACTCAGTCAACACATTCTCCAGGAACGGTCTTACCAGGAATATACAAAAGACTATATGTAAATATTGTGTACACTTTCTTGTTTCAATATATTTTGTTCTAAGTACATTTTGTGTTGCATTATTATTCCATGCATTAGTCAAGTTTCAACAGTATTAATGGCCAACAAGATGAACTTGTTATCCATTACATTATGCAAATGCATCTAAGGGCATATATGTGCTTTTTAATATGTTTAGTCCAGTTTGTCACAAAGACATAAGTATTAGGCACCCAGCGTGGCTTGGATATTAATTCTCTGTATTAATAGTCAAACAGACGAGCTCGTTAACCATTACACTATGCCGAAACATCAAAGTATATCTAATTTGTTTATATTTACAAAGCTTAGCTTATTTTGCGACAAAATCACAAGAAGCACTCAGTGAGGAACGAACTCAATTCTCTCTGTTCGTGATCAATTACACTAACTCATTTAACATGATACTATGCCGAGATATTTAAGAGAATACGTAACATAGTCACAAAGACATGTCGTAACCAAATTCTCTGTATCAATAACTAAACAGCGTAGCTCATTAACCATTACGCTATATCGATTATATCTTAGAATATATATGTCCTTTTCCTTTTTACTAAGCTAGACACAAAGCCTCAAGTATGAAGCCCCCAATGAGGATCGAACTAAATTCCTTGTATTTATTTCACCTAAAGTCGCTCGTTAGCCATTACAGTATACCGGGGCATTTAAGAAAATTAAGTTGATTACTTATTAAAAATAGCTGAGTATCTCAAAAAGTTAAATGTAGGAAGTACCTAGCCAAGATCGAACTCAATACCCTGGGTATATTGTTCCACTAAACGAGATCGTTAACCATTAGCCTATCCCGAAGCACTTAAGAGAACATAATCCGTTAAGCCTAGTTTATTTTGTCAAAAAGCCACATTTATTAAGCACTTAATGAGAATCGAACGAAATTGCTAGAATAAAATGACAAGCAGAATGGCTCATCAAACACTGCATTATGTTGAAGCATTTAAAAGAATATAAGTTGATTTTTTTTTATTAAACTTAGCTTTTCACAAAACTAGAAGTATGGGGTACCCAGTGTGGCTGGAACTCAATTGTCAGTATTAATGTTAAACCAGACGAACTCTTTGAACACAGCACTAACCCAAGTCACTTAAAAAAATATAAGTTATTTTCGCTTTTTGTCTAAGCTTAGCCGAGTGTGTGGCTAAACTACATACTACAGCAAGATCAGGAAAATTGGAGATTTTCAGGAGCGTGAAACCACATCTTAATTGCTGTTGTCCCCAGGTACACTCTGACCCAGTGTGGTAGCACCTGTTAGGTTCCCAGCTATTTTTAAATAGAGAACCTCCAAGAAAAAGCAAACAAAAAACTATGAAAGTATAAGAAAAAACATCTTTATATATAAAAAAAAATTACCAACAATACCTATTGATATAATGGTATACGCATACACCTGTGTTCCCCCTCACTGGAATATGATTGGCTGGTGTCCGTCATAAATACCGACGGACGTGTAGGTTAGTCAAGAGGCTTAGTCTGTGAGCTAAGTCTATAACGACGCCCATTGGACTACGTCATTGATCTACACTTCTTACCTGCGACTACGACGCGTACCAGTCGATTACTGCTACCGTATTCTACTTGGTTATAGTAGCCAAAACAACTTAGCTACATCGTTCAAATATATCTCTTTCCCGGACATATTACCTATTTATAGTAAAATTACAAACAATACCTTTTATCTGTAGTTGAAGGCATGAAATTGCGTTCAAAATATATTTAATTGAAGCGATAACATTGTTGAAGCTTAGCGGAGTATGTGGGACCCGTGATGATCGAACCCATTCCCTTGTCTTTATGGCCATCAAGACTATATAGGGAACATTTGTCCCACGCTGAGGTGACTAGATGAATCCGCACGCGGGAAACAAAGATGAAGTGAAATATTCCATGTATTTTATAAAGCTATCACTGACGAAAGGTAGATGACGGGCGTTTTTCACAACAACGTCAGTAAATACGTCAGCACCGGTTGCGACGGGGCAGTGAATCTAATCTTGCGCAAGAGAAATTATGACACTCATAAACTGTCGACAAGTAAGAGTTTTCACTTTGTAAAGAGTCATTCGACATTAGTCAGTTATTACCGGCAAAATAAAAGAAAAAAATCTCGGATAGATGACATAATGTTGCTTAGGTAAAGTTTTTTTTGTCTATCTTTCTGTTATTTAGATTTATAATACTAAAACATCAATATATTTCGCTTTAGTGTTTTATTTTTGACGAACGCATGTACTTAAAAAAAAAGAAGCAAAAACTTTGATACCAGTTAAAATGTCTCGTTCAAAAATATAATGTTCGAACTTTTTAGATAATGGTAATGATTATTGTGAGATTAATCCCAAGTATGACGATAAACTACATCAGGCAGCAAGATCGGGATATTCGAGGTTTTCAGTAGTGTTGAACCACCTCTTAATTAATAGCTGTTGTTCCTAGGTAACCCCCGAGCCCGGGTGATAGTACCTGTTAGGATCAGGGTATCATTTAATAGGAAACCTCCAAACAAAAACAAAAAACAAAAAACTATGAAAGTATAAAAATACATTTTTATATTAAAAAATTACCAACAATACCTATTTATAGTAAAATTACCAACAATACATTTAATATGTAGTTAAAGGCATACCGTCGTCGTCGGCATCCGTCTGTCTCGAGAAACGATGGAGTAGCGCGGTGCACCACGCCTGGGCGTGATATATGGAGAAATAGGGCTAGGAGAGAGTCCAAAGAAGAGGATAAACCAATAGAGTTTGGTACCAACGCGGCTGCAGGAGTTGCCGGAAAGTAATACAAAGTGCCGTCCATCCGTCTTAGGGGATCAAACTCCGGGTTTCAGATTTGTCCTTCTTCTAGACCAGTTGCCATCCAAGGTTATAGAACCCAGTCTGCCCTGCTATTTACCCATAGCTGGAGGGAGAAGAAGAGGATTCACACATTTCCCAAGGGTATTAGCGCGTAAGTGAATGTAAGAGACTCAACTGGAATTCGAACTCTGTTCTCCGATTCCTCAATCCAAGACGCTATCCATTACTCCACTGTGCCTTGAAGGCATACAGTTGCACTCAAAATGTATTTAATTCAAGCTATAACGTTGTTCAAAATATTTAGATTTCGGCATTAAATAACCTATAGTTTCCAGGTTTACACTGGCCTTTGTGATAGCACTTGTTAGGGCCCCATCTATGGGTAAATAGTGAACTCCCACTATACAAAACCCCATAAAAGTATAAAATATATATTTTCATATTAAAAATAACAGCAATATACTTATATAAAAAATTTACCAACAATACATCAATCAACATGAAATAACTCATCATGACATTAATTCATAGAATATCCTGCAATTTCTTAAAGAAATGAAGCTGTATTCCAAAATATAATTTCAACAAAATTACAACATAAAACACACATATCACCGTCTCTAGTAATTATGTCCACACAAACATATATATGTACAAAAGCTGAGTATCATCTACCATGTATTCAATTGTGAAAGCAGAATAATATATATCATATTTCTGTTATTTCAAAGCTCACAAGAAAATTAAATTTTGGCATTAAATGACCCATAAGATGTTGATATGCATTTAAACAAAGAATTCCAATCAAGTTATTGTGAGGTTAACCGTTTCCATGCAGTAAATTTTCATCATTATTGATTAAGCAGTTTTGTTATCGATCTTTCTAGCAGTACTGAATTTTTTCACAATAGGCTTTCCTTCCAAACATTTTGTTTTAGTGTGGAAAGTCAATATCTTCATATGATTATATCCTCTTATTTTTACATCTTAGATTTCAGTTGTTTTTTTTTTCTGTTAGAAGTCTTCAATTTTTTCAAAATCTGTTTCATCCCAAGATAGGTAGTAATGCCACAAAGGCACAAGGGGTTACTGGGTGTGAACGAATTTGGAACAGAAACTTTAGTAATGAGTAGCAAGAAAAAAAAGTGTAATCAGAAGGACAGTAGATAGCGATTGACATTTCATTTAAATTTTTTCAGATTAAAGTTGGTTGCAATGCACGGAGTCAGGAGGGAATTCTACAAGAGAGAGGTGCGAGAAAAGAAAATTTTTGCATAGAACTTACGACTACATCTAGCTAGCTAAACTATAAATTGATGAGATCTCGATACAAGTATAGTACATCGCTTAAATTCAAAAAATCTAGGTACCATAGCGAAAAACTCACCCGACCAATTACCATGAAAATATTTATAAAAAAGACACAGGTAGGCAACCATATGGTGGTGGGTATGTGGTAAACTTATAGATATGCAAGATAGTGGTAAACTTATAGATATGCAAGATAGATTCCGGAAGGAAGTGTCTCGCCCGATACAGTGAACCGTCTTTCTTATCAGCTGACCTAGCAATGGATTCAATATAGTCTTTCCACTTCATGTCAGCTTAATCTTAGCAGGCGCAACAAGTCATTGTCCTGGAGGATAGCATCAGCCATGCTGATGGAAGTCAGAGAGGCGTCTTTCAGATGATTAATGGAGAGAAGTTTAGTTTTGGAAGCGTTAAAATTAACAAGCCATCTTTTGCCTTAATTAACAACGATCTGGTTTTTTGTTATTTAAGTTCTTTGACATTGTCTAGCACCAGTTTATTGTGTCTGATAAAGGATTGTCTTTTTTAAACCTACAGAATCCATTTGCGCAAAGTCAATTTTAATCATTGTTGTGGTAGTTGTATATAGTTTGATAGTTAAAACATTTCTAAACAAGTTGATATGCTATACATAACATCAAGTATGTGTAATTCTAACGAGGCTATTTAAGAATGTGACACAACATTTTAGATGAGACATTATTAGTACTGTTTAGGAACTGAAATAAGATAGTTGAAATACTAATAAAAAAATTTTGGTCCCTGACGAAGTGTTGGCCGAAAGTCTATTTATACATTCTGTGGCATCAAATCATTAATAAAAAAAATATACTGTCTTGTTTTAAGGTTTGACAGCACAGATATTAGCACAAGGAATGAAACGATGGTATATAGGTTTCAAAGAATATCGGTTTCAAAGAATATAGGTTTCCAAGAATGTCGGTTTCAAGGAATATATGTTTCAAAGAATAGCCGCCTTTTCAGGTCAGTTGGACACGATCAGAATCAAATCTGGCTATTATTATTGATATGTCCCGGAAAGGGATATATTTGTTCGAAGTAGCAAAGTGGTTTTGGACTACTGTAACCGAGTAGGTCAATCTAGCAGGTAACCGTAATGGACTGGTCCTCGTCGTAATGGTATCGATAGGCGTAGTCAATAGGCGTCCCCTGTACCTCCACATCAGTCTGTATTTATGGCTGACACCAGCCAATAATATTACTGTGAGGGGAAACCCAGGTATATTCATATTCATTACATCAATTTTGTTTTTGTTTTTTTTTTTTTTTTTTTATTTAAATTGAGTTTAAAAAGAAAGATTGCTTATAGCAGCTCTTCCCAAATTCTAATTTAGATAAGGTAATGGGCAAATGAAGAAGGATATATACTTATATTTTATAGATTATGCAAAAGTGTTTGATAAAGTGCGTCTCAAAGAACTGTTAAAACTGCTAAGTAACCTTGGAATATTTGGGAAGGATATTAGAAGAATCGAGAATATATACTGGCAGCAAACCAGTGAATTCGGTAAATATACCAAAATAGAAAGAATGTTTTTCTCAGACGTATTCAGTCTATAAAGCAAGGCGATTCTGAGAGAATTAGACTTCCTGCCAGGATTCATTATTAGCGACTAGAATCTTAACAACATAAGGTATGCAACTGATTCTGTGTTGATAGCAGACACAGAAAGGAGACAAGAACTCTTACAGAAGGTAATGAAGGAAAGCAAGAAGAAAGGACTAAGTGTCAATTGCAAGAAGACAGAATAAATGGTTATTAGCAAAAAAGAACAGCCCAACATACAAATTACAAATTGGAGATACTGAAATCAAACAAGTACCACAATCTCAATATCTGCGGAGTGTTTTAACAGAAGACGGAAAGTGCGAGGCTAATATCCGAAGACGCATTAGGATAACGAAATATGCCTTCCAAAAGCTAAGCAAAGTATTAAGAAGCAGAAAAAAATAATTATTAGAAACAAAGACAATACTATTGAAGCGTTAAGTTATATCAGTCCTTATATATGGAAGGAAATTCTGCACAATCTCCTCACAGATAAAGAAGCGACTTAAAGCAACATAAATTTGGTCTACAGAAGGATGCTGAGAATACCATAGTCCAAACATATGAACAGCGATGAAATTACAGAAAATCGAAAAAAAAAGAAGATATTTATACTTAACATCAAGAAGAGACAGTTCAAGTATCTAGGGAACCTAATTAGGAAAACGGGCTTGGAAAATTTGATACTTACAGGACAGGTTAAAGGTGAGAGAACCAGAGAAAAAGAACGCATAACCTAGCTGGTGGGCTTGAGTGAATAAATGGCGGACAAGGTTTTGAAAGAGATAGAAAAACAAGACATAATTTATGAGGAGCTACAATGGACAAGAAATTGAGGAAAGTCAAGATAACCAACATCCTGATACGGGATATAGAAGAACAATGGTTTTGGCGAGATTAGACGTTTTCATCCACATTCATTGAAAGAACAGTTAGCGTTTATGTCGATTGAAATTTATAAAATCTTTTTCTTAAATCGTTTTTGTCTTTGCTATCCATTTCTGTCGTTTCCGCTATTGGAATTCCTTAAGCGAACGTGGATATAAAAAACTGGAATCAAAGGATATTATCAGTAACCTATAAAATAAGTTTTATCTCAAATATGTTATTTCCAAAACGCTTGGACTGGAAAATTGCAGCGGAAGTGCGAACAGTGAATTATTAGGATGGATTTCATTAGTACAGCTGTTATTCATAGCCTTCTCTTCACAGACGAAACGTCGCATTTCTAACCCAACTCTATCACTATTTCTATGGCAAATATAAAGATTACATTCATTCTTTAGATCAGACAATAAAAGCGAGAAGACGCCATATCCAAGAGGTTCGCTGCCGGTGTGTGTCGCCGTTAATTCTTGGCCTCTAGTTCGATGTCGCTTATAACATCCATTATATTTATCGATGTCGCTTATAACATCCATTATATTTCTTAATAAAAATGCTATTTTATTAAAACCAATGATTTTCTGGATTCAGTTTTCTTTTGCAATCAAAACAAAATATATGAGTTACTTGAATCAGCGGGAAATTCCCTGGAACACTGTTAGTAAGAAGGTTTAATGTTTTAAAAGTCTTCAAGAAGAATTCGGAGCAAAGACGTCGACGAATTCTGTGATCACATTTGGAATTCATTTTACTGTTAATTTATTCCAATTAAAATCTAATTGCTAAATTTACAGTTTCATTTGTGCCGAGTTAAATGCTTCACCCGTATAAAATTAAAAAAATTATAAATTAGACTTTTTCTTCTACAAATATGATGTTACTGTTTTTAGCTTGGGGTGATATTAATTAGACATTTCTTAGACGAGAGAGGCATAAAAATATCTAGGAACACCTGGATTATAGCTACCAAAATCCGTTGCACATGTGTGTTTCCCATAAGCGGAATGTATTATATGTACTTGCATAATTAAAACAACGTCAATGTGATTAATTCAGTTTTGAAGAATAAACGAAAAATATTCAATGAAAATTTCAGATCGAAATCAATTAATAACTGTCGTTTTATGAACTTATTGCATCACTCATATATATATATATATATATATATATATATATATATATATATATATATATATTTATAGATATTTTTTGTTTATACATTCTTTTATAGATACAAATCGGGCCACTGAGCCATTTATCTATAAAAGAATGTAGAAACATATCTTAAAATAATCTTTGTCCATTTTAAAAATAATTGTCGGACTTTGTCCATTTCATAATATATGTCCATATATATATTTTCTATTTCTCCATGACATTCAGGCTGGTTCTGTTGTTTAATGCTGTTTATATAAAACAGCATTTACAAATGCAAAAAGACAGTCTTTAAATAATTGTCTGACTTTCTCTTTCATTAATGTCCATATATATATACATATAGCCATGCACAGACAGACTGTTTCTCTGTATCACAGCTAAAATCAATGTGACTAGACATCCGATTGTTTCAAATTCAACTACTGTTGCGACGTGGTGTATATAGAAAGGACCAATCAGAGGCTGGAAACAATTTGCGTTCGACCTGTCAGTTCACGACTTTTCCATCGGGCAGCATTTGCTGGATAATCCCAATTGTGCCGCCGATTATAATAAGGCATTTTTTTCCATTTTACATAGTGCTCGCCAGGTTCACAATCTCCGAGTCCTTGAGGCTGTTTATATTAAGTCTCATCAGCCAGGTTTATGTAAATAAAAAGGAGATTTTATTCATTCCTTATATTTGATCGTAGTAGTGTGAGTGACCTTTCTTCCATTTTACACTCGTTTGTAAATTAATTTTTAGTCATTAATTTATTTATAATTTAAATTTATTTTAATCGTGTTCCGAATTTCTGTTTTCATTCGTTATTTATTTATCCGTCTTGTTTCTTGTTTTGCTAACGATTACAGTTTGAAAAAGCGTTGGCTGAAAAGCTGAAAAATAATCGTCATTTAAATATATATATATTATATATATATATATATATATATATATATATATATATATATATATATATATATATATATATATATTAGCCTGGCTCGTCTAATTGGCCCGTATTACTGGCATCCTAAAAAAAAATTCACCATTTAATAACCAAATAAATGTTGAAGAGTATTAGAATAAACTGAACCATATATATATATATATATATATATATAAGTGTGTGTGTTATTTAATATATACTTATAATGAAAGATAGAATTTTTACATTTGATTCTAGAATTATAAATGTTACTTCCAATTGGATTATATGAGGAGGCACGGTGGATAGCTGCTCGGACTGAGGAATCGGAGAGCAGAGTTCGTATTCCAGTCGAATCCATTACATTCACTGACGTGCTAATACTCTTGGGAAAGGTATGAAACCTCTTCTTCCCACCCGCCACGAATGGCAGGACAGACCAGGTTCTATAGCAATTGGGCTGTCGCATAACGAAATGGCAACCTACCGCGAGAAAAATCTGCTTCATCAGTCATGTATCGAAAGATACATGATCGCCTAGGCTTTTATAACGCATGGCACATAACTGACTGATTTCTTTTATACTCCCAATGAGATTAAATTTCGGCCTTAAGATGTTGATATGGCGTTAAATATACAAATCCAGCAAATGTTCTACTAGTCTGTAGAATACCATTTCTGTTTCCTGCCAAGTCTATGAGTAAATAGCAGGACAGGCCTTGGATGGCAATTGGTCTGCCGCAGAAAGAAATGGCAATCTACTGCGGGAAAAAATCTGCCTCGTCAGTCATGTATCGAAAGATACATAATCGGCTAAGTGTGAATCAATCATGACACATTATTGACTGACTGACTTTCCAGTCGAATCCATTACATTCACTTACATACTAATACCCTTGGGAAAGGTATGAATCCTCTTCTTCTCCCTATGAGTAAATAGCAGGATGGCAAATGGTCTACCGCAGAAAGAAATGGCAACCTACTGCAGGAAAAAATCTGCCTCGTC
>CAHIKZ030005573.1:1730000-1762500 GCA_903632075.3 Acanthosepion pharaonis | reverse complement strand
TTTATTGCTCGAATAATTCCTAAAAACAAAAGATATTGAGTTAAGTCAGGAAGAAATGAATTAAATCTCGAATCCAAATTACATCCCGATACTCAACTGAGGTTATCTTATTTACTTTTGTATCGCTTTTATTTTCATCATTTTTCTTTTTTAATTAATCCTCATCGAACCAATTGCAATCTTCTGGAGATATAATGAAGAATAATTAAAAACAATAATTATAAAATAAAAAGCCATGAAAAATGATTTCTGAGGAGATGAAATTAGTTGAAATTATATATATATATATATATATATATATATATATATATATATATAGGTCATTTGTGTTGTGTTTTTGGCTCTGCTATTTATATATGCTGGTCAATGTTGCATTTTAAGTAGACAGTCAATTAGGTTATTTTAACGGTTATTGGGTAGGTGGGAACAGTTATAGGCTATTGAGTAGAAATAATTGTCGTAATTGATCTAGCGAAACAAGCTTGGTAACCATTACCCAACACACAAACCAGAAGATATGGGTTCATTTGATAGATTTATTTGGGCCTAATGAGCCCGACTAGAATTCGAACACAGCTCTTTGATTTTTAAATCCTTGCCGCTATCCATTATACCACATGTACATTGATACACTAGTTGTCATACATTATACATTACAAAGAATTGTTTGAATTGCTAGGTCACCTTGAATTAATTGGGAAGGATATTAGAATAATCCACAACTTATACTGGCATGAAGCCACCTGAACACAGACAGAAAAATTTTATTTTATATATATATATATATATATATATATATATATAATGAGCATTTGGGCACCTCGAGATGGGGTAATGTTTAGTAAGCTTGTCTTGCTAGAACAATTATGACTGAGTAGTGAGTTCAATTCTCACTGGGCGCCCCTACTTTCCACCTTGTGCCACATCTAAGCTATGCTTGGAAAACGCCAGGACGCGAGTGTTGGATTTTTTCTCGACTATTTATATATATGGGCCAGTGGTGCATTGTGGGTAATCGTTTATTAACGTAGTAAAAAAAAAAAAAATGAGGGATTTGCTTAAGTCGCTTATTTAATTGTTTGTTTTAGTCTGTGGGAGATAATTAAAGCTATTCTGTTATTTTGGCGGGTGATAACAATATTTCTTTATATATATATATATATATATATATATATATATATATATATATATATTGTTAAATATAACAGACAATGAATGTCTGTTATGTCTGATCATGAGCCGTTATAAAGTGAGTATATTTGCTTCAATTTCGGGTGAAAATAAATACAAAAATTGTCCAACATTTGGATATTTTTTATTAAGTAAAAGTATTAAGCCCTCACATGATAGACTGAAGGCAAGATAAACAAAGAAAAACAACGCTTAGCCTACCTAGCGCGTTTATGTTAATGAACAACAGAACAGTTTTTAGAAGAGATAACAAGAATGCAAAATTTGATAAGACCTCCTAAGGAAAAGAAATTGTGGAGAGCCATGATTGGCATAGTCCTGAATTTAAATTTAGACATTCACTATCTCTGTATCTTTAACTTTTTAATCTAAACTGTAACCAGCATTTGTTATTTTTCGCCCATCACTTTTCTGCTTTTATATGTAAGGTGATTCCATCCATAAAACCGTTAGCTGTCTGAAGATGTTCCTCCTCAGAACGAATCGCGTCACTAAACTTTTTCACTCATTTTTCTACTATTCTGATCTGCCTCTCTCTCACTATATATATATATATATATATATATATATATATATATATATATATATATATATATAGTTAAAGTTTCGTTGTTCTACCAACACATCAGGCACGAATTATTATTTTGATTTAAAAATATATACTGGTTCTCACGAGAGGAACGCTAAATTAAATGCATATTCAAAGCTCTAATTTAATATAAACTTAATAAAATATGGGGGTGTAAAAACAGAATGTAGAGTGTAGGTAGGGGGCTATTGTAAAAAAAAACAAAAAACAAAACAAAAGGCAAGCTTAAAATGTAAAAGAGGAACACCGGTTCAATTCTTAAAGGGCGTAATTAATATATGTAAGCTAAAATATGGAAGTGCAGGTGACATTTGAATATATTTATCCAGAATTAAAAATATTTTAAGAAACATTTCTTTCTGCTATTACAAGGTAGCATAAGTTCATTTCGCTTATTAAGTAGATTTTGGTCAATAATATTTGGGGGGGATAAATCTTTTTTGTTTCCAGCAAACACAAGTTGTATCAGTCACCGCGGCCAGAAAAGGGTATAGATTTGGCGAGGAATTTACAATTTACTACCGGTATATAGTCACCAGTAAAGTTTTGAGAGCGCCGTGGCATTTGCATATTGTTTATTTTATGGTGATAAAATCTTGTTTTCCACTTGTTGGATGTGGAACCGAAGTAAAATTTTGTCTCGCCATTAAGTTTGACGCTAGCCTTATAGATGACACCTTTATACATATATTTATTGTTTACTGGACAGTTAATGCCATTTCGACACTTACACTTTTTTTCTGTGTTAATATTGCTATTGTTGTTGCTTAAGTATTTGTTTAAAGTTATGTTATTATGCTGTGCTATATATTGCTCAAGGTTTCTAGTGCAGCTATAACTAATCTTAATATTGTTCTTATTGAAGATTTTGTTGAGTAAAGGGTTATAGCTGAAATGTTTGTGTATTAGATTTAAGAAAATCCTACAGATGTTGGTTCTGACATTATTATTAATAGTTTCATTGAACCAAATTATGTTGCGTTTTCTATTCATACGTTTATTATTGGCATTCTTACTAATACTTGGAATGTATTCTAGTTTAACTTTGTGTTTATTTTTATTTCGAACCTGTATCCTATAAGGAACAGTCATGTAGCCTGACGTGCCTTAACCTATTGGGCCATAGAGGAGCGTTCGTTTAGCAAGGTCGATTTTACTGTTTTTAGACGCAATTCTCTATGATTTTCTCTCATTCATTCATATTTGTTCAGTGCGTATCCAAATGTAAACAAATGACGTCATCCATAAATTAAGGCACGTTAGGCTATATGATGGTTCCGTATAGAATACAGGTTCGATTCCTGCCGGAGGACGCATATTTTCTATGAAAATTTCTCGGACATTCAGGCCGGTAAATGTTGTTAATACTGTTATTATGAACAGAGCAATTACTTAAATATTTGTATCTATAAAAAGAACGTATAAACATAAAAAAATGTCTTAAAATAATTATTGGACTTTGTCCATTTCATAATGTGTGACGTCATGTGTTTACATTTGGATACGCATCGAGCAGATATTAATGTACGTGAGAGAATCATGGAAGATTGTACTTTAAAGACAGTAAAATCGACCTTGCTAACCGAACGCTCCTCTGTGGCCAAAAGGGTTAAGGCACGTCAGGCTATATGACGGTTACGTATAGGATACTGGTTCGATTCCTGCCGGAGGACGCATATTTTCTATGAAAATTTCTCCGACCTTCAGGCCGATAAATGTCGTTAATACTGTTTATTATAAACAGAGCATTTACTTAAATATTTGTATCTATAAAAAGAAAGTATAAACATAAAAAATATCTTAAATAATTGTCGGACTTTCTCCATTCCATAATATATATGTATATATTATAAAACACCTTAGTATAAGGCATGTGCACTCATCTGGATAGATCGAAAATAGTGTCCCTAAACTTGATCACCTTGGTGTTAGTGGTGATCTTAAGTCTGTCATCCTATGAAGAATTTGAACAGTTGTTTCCCAAACCGGTCAGTTTGTTGCGGATTGGCGTTACGTAGGAGGATAACTACGTCGTCTCTATATAGACCAGTGATCACACTAATTCTTAATTCAGGCCGAAAGTTATTAAAATATTTTCCCAGCTTGTTTGTATCGAATTAAAGGTAAAACCTCATCTCATTTTCAGAATGACTCGAAAGGAAGACATTTATATAACCTTTTCTAAAATGAATCCAAAACAAATCCTCATCTTGTCCTTCAGAAAGGGTTGAAAGTAAAAGACTTATGTTTTTAGGTCAGTCCATGTATTTCTTGTGTCAACATTACGTGTTTAAAATATGATATAGAATCCCGACAAATGCAGTCTAGAAAGGCGAAACGCGTAATAAAATCTAGTTTCAATAAAACGTATTGCATTTGTCAGATTTCTTTAAAATTTTGTCGGGATTCTATATATTATTTTAAACATATAAACACACACACACTCATATATATATATATATATATATATATATATATATATATATATATATTCAAAGAAATAATCACACATAGAATCAATCAGAAATATTCATGGATTATTGGCATCCATCGCTAGTAGTATAATGTATGCATTAAAATACTGTTAATCCATAGAGTGAAGTGATCCTCGCATATAAAATTGATGTCTGTTGTTTCCAGTTTATGTGTTCTATGGATTAACAGTATTTTAATGCATACATTATACTACTAGCGATGGATGTGGCCAATAATCGCATGAATATTTCTGATTGATTCTATGTGTGATTATTTCTTTGAATGTAAATTATATGCTGCCTAATGTTTTATTTATTTATATATATATATATATATATATATATATATATATATATATATATATATATATACCTATATATATATATATATATATATATATATATATATATATGTATGTGTGTGTGTGTGTGTGTAACAGACAATTGGTGATACATCTTGACGAGTAAACCGAAGCGTTTTCAAAAAGTTCCTCTACGAAACTCTAAAGTCGAGGTGCTGAATAAAAACATCAATCAGCTAAGTCACAGAGCTTATATTTGTCTGATTCCTACACACACACACACACACACACACAACACATATATATATATATATATATATATATATATATGTGTGTGTGTGTGTGTGTGTGTGTGTGTGTGTTTGTATGTATGCGTCTGCATGTAGCAAATTTAGGATAATTTTTCAAAATGCTTATTTGACATTTCGCTGATGAATCATCAGAAAAAGAGAAAAAGTTTAATTTCAACTAAATCTACTTTAGGGAGACGAAACGTTATTTCCGTTAAGCATATGAACGCTTGATTTTTAAATGTATCGAGTTAGAAATTAAGTTGTCCCCCACTCCAAGAACTGAAAGGTATTCCATCCGATGTACTTGTGGCAATGATTACAAAAAAAAAAAAAAAAAACTAGTAAGATATAGAAGGTAAAAATGGTCATGAAGATAATAGACCGAGGACAATAGACAATATAAGGGGATCTAACGACTGAAAAAATCAGTGCTCATGTTGGGTACTATAAGCTTTCTTAGCAGACCTAGCAAAGGTGAGTGTAATATGGCAGCCTCAGATTAAGGAAGAAAGAACATCCCCTGAGTACGGGATTAAATTCAAGGCCGGAACGTACAACGACGTGAATACGGCAATAAATACGACGAGAACAGTTCGAATGATGTAAATAGAGTAAATAGTTAAAATACCTCATCTCAGAAATATATACAGCTAGGTACAGTTCGAAATTCCAATGTATATCCCCTGAAGAAGGCCGGAGCGTACAACAGCCGAAACGTCGTGAATATTACAAGAAAGATGAGGACAAGAGCCCGAATAGTGTATATAGTGTATATAATGACAATATCTCATATCAGAAATGTAGACAGCTATGTTCGGTTCGAAATTCCAATGTATATCCCCTGAAGAAGGCTGGAGCGTACAACAGCCGAAATGTCGTGAATATTACAATAAAGATGAGGACAAGAGCCCGAATGGCGTAAATAGTGTATATAATGACAATATCTCATCTCAGAAATGTAGACAGCTATGTTCGGTTCGAAATTCCAATGTATATCCCCTGAAGAAGGCCAGAGCGTATAACGGCCGAAATGTGTGGAATATGACAATAAAAATGAGGACGGCAGTCCGAACGATGTAAATAGAATTAAGAAGTACCCCGTCCACCCAATTTTCTCTGGATAAATCTTTATTTATGGATCAGATAAAATGCTTATGTATCTGAAGGAAACTTGCTTTACTTGGAAATAACCCCCACCAATGGAGAACGATCTTATTGTGATAAAAAAATCGAAAATATTTTCCGTAAGTGGTTCCTGATCTCACATAACAAGAAGATAAGAAACTCGTGATATTTCTGCGGAAATATAAAAAAAAGCAGTGATAAGAAAATCAAAGGAGTCGTTCAGCAAATCGTTTTAGATACCTAGGTTTTTATTTTTAAGAAAACAGTGAATACAAATTGTGCTCCAGAAGTGATGGCTACTCGTGTCATGATATTCAAGTTCACAGATCGGCTAAACTGGATTGCTTTCAGTATTTCTATGCGAATGCTTCTTTCATCGGTCCTTCTACTTCGATTAGATCTGAAATTTTTACGAGCATATAATCAAAACTCGTTTGGACTCGTCGAACGTACAGAGGGAGGCTTTCTATCAGGCTCTTCCTGTGTAAAACCAATCTCCGATAAGGACCTTGAATAAAATTGCATCTCATAAGTAGTAAGAACTCTAGAAGAGAAACTATCCACATGTCATTGTTATAAGTGTATAACTATAAACTGATCTATTTAATATTTCTTGATTATATAGTTTTTAAATCCATTAAGCAAACGATGGATTCAATAGCTCCCTAAACTAAAACACAACGAAAGAAAACGCCATTTACGACCTTCAGGGGCCCGAATGATATAAAATCTCCTACAGAAGGTAACAAAAGAAAGAGAAAGTATAAACTACAAAGAGGACAGAAAGTATCTCATCAGCAAAAAGATGAACCCAAAATGTAAATTACAGGCCGGGGAATGCTAAAATCAAGCAGGTACATAAATTTTAATATCTGGGAAGAATTTTAGCAGAGAAAGGAATGTGCGACACTGAGATACGAAGACGTATTCGGATAGCCAAAGATGCATTCAAAAAGCTAAGTATTAAAAATTTTCGTCTGAAACAAAGAAAATAATACTGAACTGTTACGTGAGATCTTTCCTCCTAATATGGCAGTGAATGCTGGACAATCTCCTCGCAAATGAAGAAGAGACTTGAAGCAACAGAAACAAAGAAAAGAGTACTGAACTATTAAGTGATATCTGTCCTCTTATATGGCAGTGAATGCTGGACAATCACCTCACAAATGAAGAAGAGCCTTGAAGCAAGAGAAACAAAGAAAAGAGTACTGAACTATTAAGTGATATCGGTCCTCTTATATGGCAGTGAATGCTGGACAATCACCTCACAAATGAAGAAGAGACTTGAAGCAAGAGAAACAAAGAAAAGAGTACTGAACTATTAAGTTATATCTGTCCTCTTATATGGCAGTGAATGCTGGACAATCACCTCACAAATGAAGAAGAGACTTGAAGCAAGAGAAACAAAGAAAAGTGTACTGAACTATTAAGTGATATCTGTCCTCTTATATGGCAGTGAATGCTGGACAATCTCCTCACAAATGAAGAAGAGACTTGAAGCAAGAGAAACAAAGAAAAGAGTACTGAACTATTAAGTTATATCTGTCCTCTTATATGGCAGTGAATGCAGGACAATCACCTCACAAATGAAGAAGAGCCTTGAAGCAAGAGAAACAAAGAAAAGTGTACTGAACTATTAAGTGATATCTGTCCTCTTATATGGCAGTGAATGCTGGACAATCTCCTCACAAATGAAGAAGAGACTTGAAGCAAGAGAACAAAAAAAAAGAGTACTGAACTATTAAGTTATATCTGTCCTCTTATATGGCAGTGAATGCTGGACAATCACCTCACAAATGAAGGAGAGACTTGAAGCAAGAGAAACAAAGAAAAGTGTACTGAACTATTAAGTGATATCTGTCCTCTTATATGGCAGTGAATGCTGGACAATCACCTCACAAATGAAGAAGAGACTTGAAGCAAGAGAAACAAAAAAAGTGTACTGAACTATTAAGTGATATCTGTCCTCTTATATGGCAGTGAATGCTGGACAATCACCTCACAAATGAAGAAGACTTGAAGCAAGAGAAACAAAGAAAAGAGTACTGAACTATTAAGTGATATCGGTCCTCTTATATGGCAGTGAATGCTGGACAATCACCTCACAAATGAAGAAGAGACTTGAAGCAAAAAGAGAAACAAAGAAAAGAGTACTGAACTATTAAGTTATATCTGTCCTCTTATATGGCAGTGAATGCTGGACAATCACCTCACAAATGAAGAAGAGACTTGAAGCAAGAGAAACAAAAGAAAAAAGGTACTGAACTATTAAGTGATATCTGTCCTCTTATATGGCAGTGAATGCTGGACAATCTCCTCACAAATGAAGAAGAGACTTGAAAAAGAGAAACAAAGAAAAGAGTACTGAACTATTAAGTTATATCTGTCCTCTTATATGGCAGTGAATGCTGGACAATCACCTCACAAATGAAGAGGAGACTTGAAGCAAGAGAAACAAAGAAAAGTGTACTGAACTATTAAGTGATATCTGTCCTCTTATATGGCAGTGAATGCTGGACAATCACCTCACAAATGAAGAAGAGACTTGAAGCAAGAGAAACAAAGAAAAGAGTACTGAACTATTAAGTGATATCTGTCCTCTTATATGGCAGTGAATGCAGGACAATCACCTCACAAATGAAGAAGAGACTTGAAGCAAGAGAAACAAAAGAAAAAGTGTACTGAACTATTAAAGATATCTGTCCTCTTATATGGCAGTGAATGCAGGACAATCACCTCACAAATGAAGAAGAGACTTGAAGCAAGAGAAACAAAGAAAAGAGTACTGAACTATTAAGTGATATCTGTCCTCTTATATGGCAGTGAATGCAGGACAATCTCCACACAAATGAAGAAGAGACTTGAAGCAAGAGAAACAAAGAAAAGTGTACTGAACTATTAAGTGATATCTGTCCTCTTATATGGCAGTGAATGCAGGACAATCACCTCACAAATGAAGAAGAGACTTAAGCAAGAGAAACAAAGAAAAGAGTACTGAACTATTAAGTGATATCTGTCCTCTTATATGGCAGTGAATGCAGGACAATCACCTCACAAATGAAGAAGAGACTTGAAGCAAGAGAAACAAAGAAAAGTGTACTGAACTATTAAGTGATATCTGTCCTCTTATATGGCAGTGAATGCAGGACAATCACCTCACAAATGAAGAAGAGACTTGAAGCAAGAGAAACAAAGAAAAGTGTACTGAACTATTAAGTGATATCTGTCCTCTTATATGGCAGTGAATGCAGGACAATCACCTCACAAATGAAGAAGAGACTTGAAGCAAGAGAAACAAAGAAAAGAGTACTGAACTATTAAATGATATCTGTCCTCTTATATGGCAGTGAATGCTGGACAATCACCTCACAAAATGAAGAAGAGACTTTGAAGCAAGAGAAACAAAAGAAAAGTGTACTGAACTATTAAGTGATATCTGTCCTCTTATATGGCAGTGAATGCAGGATAATCACCTCACAAATGAAGAAGAAGAGACTTGAAGCAAGAGAAACAAAGAAACGTGTACTGAACTATTAAGTGATATCTGTCCTCTTATATGGCAGTGAATGCAGGACAATCACCTCACAAATGAAGAAGAGACTTGAAGCAAGAGAAACAAAGAAAAGTGTACTGAACTATTAAGTGATATCTGTCCTCTTATATGGCAGTGAATGCTGGACAATCACCTCACAAATGAAGAAGAGACTTGAAGCAAGAGAAACAAAAGAAAAGTGTACTGAACTATTAAGTGATATCTGTCCTCTTATATGGCAGTGAATGCAGGACAATCACCTCACAAATGAAGAAGAGACTTGAAGCAAGAGAAACAAAGAAAAGTGTACTGAACTATTAAGTGATATCTGTCCTCTTATATGGCAGTGAATGCAGGACAATCACCTCACAAATGAAGAAGAGACTTGAAGCAAGAGAAACAAAAAAAAAGTGTACTGAACTATTAAGATATCTGTCCTCTTATATGGCAGTGAATGCAGGACAATCACCTCACAAATGAAGAAGAGACTTGAAGCAAGAGAAACAAAGAAAAAGTGTACTGAACTATTAAGTGATATCTGTCCTCTTATATGGCAGTGAATGCAGGACAATCACCTCACAAATGAAGAAGAGACTTGAAGCAAGAGAAACAAAGAAAAAGTGTACTGAACTATTAAGTGATATCTGTCCTCTTATATGGCAGTGAATGCAGGACAATCACCTCACAAATGAAGAAGAGACTTGAAGCAAGAGAAACAAAAGAAAAGTGTACTGAACTATTAAGTGATATCTGTCCTCTTATATGGCAGTGAATGCTGGACAATCACCTCACAAATGAAGAAGAGACTTGAAGCAAGAGAAACAAAAGAAAAAGTACTGAACTATTAAGTGATATCTGTCCTCTTATATGGCAGTGAATGCAGGACAATCACCTCACAAATGAAGAAGAGACTTGAAGCAAGAGAAACAAAAGAAAAGTGTACTGAACTATTAAGTGATATCTGTCCTCTTATATGGCAGTGAATGCAGGACAATCACCTCACAAATGAAGAAGAGACTTGAAGCAAGAGAAACAAAGAAAAGTGTACTGAACTATTAAGATATCTGTCCTTTTATATGGCAGTGAATGCTGGACAATCACCTCACAAATGAAGAAGAGACTTGAAGCAAGAGAAACAAAAGAAAAGTGTACTGAACTATTAAGTGATATCTGTCCTCTTATATGGCAGTGAATGCAGGACAATCACCTCACAAATGAAGAAGAAGACTTGAAGCAAGAGAAACAAAAGAAAAGTGTACTGAACTATTAAGTGATATCTGTCCTCTTATATGGCAGTGAATGCAGGACAATCACCTCACAAATGAAGAAGAGACTTGAAATAACAGAAACAAAGAAAAGTGTACTGAACTATTAAGTGATATCTGTCCTCTTATATGGCAGTGAATGCTGGACAATCACCTCACAAATGAAGAAGAGACTTGAAACAAGAGAAACAAAGAAAAGTGTACTGAACTATTAAGTGATATCTGTCCTCTTATATGGCAGTGAATGCAGGACAATCACCTCACAAATGAAGAAGAGACTTGAAGCAAGAGAAACAAAGAAAAGTGTATGAACTATTAAGGATATCTGTCCTCTTATATGGCAGTGAATGCAGGACAATCACCTCACAAATGAAGAAGAGACTTGAAGCAAGAGAAACAAAGAAAAGTGTACTGAACTATTAAGTGATATCTGTGTCCTCTTATATGGCAGTGAATGCAGGACAATCACCTCACAAATGAAGAAGAGAGACTTGAAGCAAGAGAAACAAAAGAAAAGTGTACTGAACTATTAAGGATATCTGTCCTCTTATATGGCAGTGAATGCTGGACAATCACCTCTAAAATGAAGAAGAGACTTGAAGCAAGAGAAACAAAAGAAAAGTGTACTGAACTATTAAGGATATCTGTCCTCTTATATGGCAGTGAATGCAGGACAATCACCTCACAAATGAAGAAGAGACTTGAAGCAAGAGAAACAAAGAAAAGTGTACTGAACTATTAAGGATATCTGTCCTCTTATATGGCAGTGAATGCAGGACAATCACCTCACAAATGAAGAAGAGACTTGAAGCAAGAGAAAACAAAGAAAAGTGTACTGAACTATTAAGTGATATCTGTCCTCTTATATGGCAGTGAATGCAGGACAATCACCTCACAAATGAAGAAGAGACTTGAAGCAAGAGAAACAAAAGAAAAGTGTACTGAACTATTAAAAGTATCTGTCCTCTTATATGGCAGTGAATGCAGGACAATCACCTCACAAATGAAGAAGAGACTTGAAGCAAGAGAAAACAAAGAAAAAGTGTATTGAACTATTAAGTGATATCTGTCTTCTTATATGGCAGTGAATGCAGGACAATCACCTCACAAATGAAGAAGAGACTTGAAGCAAGAGAAACAAAGAAAAAGTGTACTGAACTATTAAGTGATATCTGTCCTCTTATATGGCAGTGAATGCTGGACAATCACCTCACAAATGAAGAAGAGACTTGAAGCAACAGAAACAAAGAAAAGTGTACTGAACTATTAAAGTGATATCTGTCCTCTTATATGGCAGTGAATGCAGGACAATCACCCTCCTAAATGAAGAAGAGACTTGAAGCAAGAGAAACAAAGAAAAGTGTACTGAACTATTAAGGATATCTGTCCTCTTATATGGCAGTGAATGCAGGACAATCACCTCACAAATGAAGAAGAGACTTGAAGCAAGAGAAACAAAAGAAATGTGTACTGAACTATTAAGTGATATCTGTCCTCTTATATGGCAGTGAATGCTGGACAATCACCTCACAAATGAAGAAGAGACTTGAAGCAAGAGAAACAAAGAAAAGTGTACTGAACTATTAAGTGATATCTGTCCTCTTATATGGCAGTGAATGCAGGACAATCACCTCACAAATGAAGAAGAGACTTGAAGCAAGAGAAACAAAAGAAAAGTGTACTGAACTATTAAGTGATATCTATCCTCTTATATGTGCAGTGAATGCAGGACAATCACCTCACAAATGAAGAAGAGACTTGAAGCAAGAGAAACAAAGAAAAGTGTACTGAACTATTAAGTGATATCTGTCCTCTTATATGGCAGTGAATGCAGGACAATCACCTCACAAATGAAGAAGAGACTTGAAGCAAGAGAAACAAAGAAAGTGTACTGAACTATTAAGTGATATCTGTCCTCTTATATGGCAGTGAATGCAGGACAATCACCTCACAAATGAAGAAGAGACTTGAAGCAAGAGAAACAAAGAAAAAAATGTGTACTGAACTATTAAGTGATATCTGTCCTCTTATATGGCAGTGAATGCAGGACAATCACCTCACAAATGAAGAAGAGACTTGAAGCAAGAGAAACAAAGAAATGTGTACTGAACTATTAAGTGATATCTGTCCTCTTATATGGCAGTGAATGCAGGACAATCACCTCACAAATGAAGAAGAGACTTGAAGCAAGAGAAACAAAAAAAAGTGTACTGAACTATTAAGTGATATCTGTCCTCTTATATGGCAGTGAATGCAGGACAATCACCTCACAAATGAAGAAGAGAGACTTGAAACAAGAGAAACAAAAAAAAAGTGTACTGAACTATTAAGTGATATCTGTCCTCTTATATGGCAGTGAATGCTGGACAATCACCTCACAAATGAAGAAGAGACTTGAAGCAAGAGAAACAAAGAAAAGTGTACTGAACTATTAAGTGATATCTGTCCTCTTATATGGCAGTGAATGCAGGACAATCACCTCAAAATGAAGAAGAGACTTGAAGCAACAGAAACAAAAGAAAAGTGTACTGAACTATTAAGGATATCTGTCCTCTTATATGGCAGTGAATGCAGGACAATCACCTCACAAATGAAGAAGAAGAGACTTGAATCAAGAGAAACAAAGAAAAAGTGTACTGAACTATTAAGTGGTATCTGTCCTCTTATATGGCAGTGAATGCAGGACAATCACCTCACAAATGAAGAAGAGACTTGAAGTAAGAGAAACAAAGAAAAGTGTACTGAACTATTAAGTGATATCTGTCCTCTTATATGGCAGTGAATGCTGGACAATCACCTCAAAATGAAGAAGAGACTTGAAGCAAGAGAAACAAAGAAAAAAAGTGTACTGAACTATTAAGTGATATCTGTCCTCTTATATGGCAGTGAATGCAGGACAATCACCTCAAAAAAATGAAGAAGAGACTTGAAGCAACAGAAACAAAGAAAAGTGTACTGAACTATTAAGTGATATCTGTCCTCTTATATGGCAGTGAATGCTGGACAATCACCTCACAAATGAAGAAGAGACTTGAAGCAAGAGAAACAAAAAAAAGTGTACTGAACTATTAAGTGATATCTGTCCTCTTATATGGCAGTGAATGCAGGACAATCACCTCACAAATGAAGAAGAGACTTGAAGCAAGAGAAACAAAGAAAAGTGTACTGAACTATTAAGTGATATCTGTCCTCTTATATGGCAGTGAATGCAGGACAATCACCTCACAAATGAAGAAGAGACTTGAAGCAAGAGAAACAAAGAAAAGTGTACTGAACTATTAAGTGATATCTGTCCTCTTATATGGCAGTGAATGCTGGACAATCACCTCCTCAAAATGAAGAAAGACTTGAAGCAAGAGAAACAAAGAAAAGTGTACTGAACTATTAAGGATATCTGTCCTCTTATATGGCAGTGAATGCAGGACAATCACCTCACAAATGAAGAAGAGACTTGAAGCAAGAGAAACAAAAGAAAAAGTGTACTGAACTATTAAGTGATATCTGTCCTCATATATGGCAGTGAATGCAGGACAATCACCTCACAAATGAAGAAGAAGACTTGAAGCAAGAGAAACAAAGAAAAGTGTATTGAACTATTAAGTGATATCTGTCCTCTTATATGGCAGTGAATGCAGGACAACCACCTCACAAATGAAGAAGAGACTTGAAGCAAGAGAAACAAAAAAAAAGTGTACTGAACTATTAAGTGATATCTGTCCTCTTATATGGCAGTGAATGCTGGACAATCACCTCACAAATGAAGAAGAGACTTGAAGCAAGAGAAACAAAAGAAAAGTGTACTGAACTATTAAGTGATATCTGTCCTCTTATATGGCAGTGAATGCAGGACAATCACCTCCACAAATGAAGAAGAGACTTGAAGCAAGAGAAACAAAGAAAAGTGTACTGAACTATTAAGGATATCTGTCCTCTTATATGGCAGTGAATGCAGGACAATCACCTCACAAATGAAGAAGAGACTTGAAGCAAGAGAAACAAAAGAAAAGTGTACTGAACTATTAAATGAAGATATCTGTCCTCTTATATGGCAGTGAATGCATGGACAATCACCCCACAAATGAAGAAGAGACTTGAAGCAAGAGAAACAAAGAAAAGTGTACTGAACTATTAAGTGATATCTGTCCTCTTATGTGGCAGTGAATGCAGGACAATCACCTCACAAATGAAAAAGAGACTTGAAGCAAGAGAAACAAAGAAAAGTGTACTGAACTATTAAGTGATATCTGTCCTCTTATATGGCAGTGAATGCTGGACAATCACCTCACAAATGAAGAAGAGACTTGAAGCAAGAGAAACAAAGAAAAGTGTACTGAACTATTAAGTGATATCTGTCCTCTTATATGGCAGTGAATGAATGCACAATCACCTCACAAATGAAGAAGAGACTTGAAGCAAGAGAAACAAAAGAAAAGTGTACTGAACTATTAAGTGATATCTGTCCTCTTATATGGCAGTGAATGCAGGACAATCACCTCACAAATGAAGAAGAGACTTGAAGCAAGAGAAACAAAGAAAAGTGTACTGAACTATTAAGTGATATCTGTCCTCTTATATGGCAGTGAATGCAGGACAATCACCTCACAAATGAAGAAGAGACTTGAAGCAAGAGAAACAAAAGAAAAGTGTACTGAACTATTAAGTGATATCTGTCCTCTTATATGGCAGTGAATGCTGGACAATCACCTCACAAATGAAGAAGAGACTTGAAGCAAGAGAAACAAAGAAAAGTGTACTGAACTATTAAGTGATATCTGTCCTCTTATATGGCAGTGAATGCAGGACAATCACCTCACAAATGAAGAAGAGACTTGAAGCAAGAGAAACAAAGAAAAGTGTACTGAACTATTAAGTGATATCTGTCCTCTTATATGGCAGTGAATGCAGGACAATCACCTCACAAATGAAGAAGAGACTTGAAGCAAGAGAAACAAAGAAAAGTGTACTGAACTATTAAATATCTGTCCTCTTATATGGCAGTGAATGCAGGACAACCACCACACAAATGAAGAAGAGACTTGAAGCAAGAGAAACAAAGAAAAGTGTACTGAACTATTAAGTGATATCTGTCCTTATATGGCAGTGAATGCTGGACAATCACCTCACAAAATGAAGAAGAGACTTGAAGCAAGAGAAACAATCACCTCACAAATGAAAAAGACTTGAAGTGAAAAGTGTACTGAACTATTAAGTGATATCTGTCCTCTTATATGGCAGTGAATGCAGGACAATCACCTCTGAAATGAAGAAGAGACTTGAAGCAAACAGAAACAAAGAAAAGTGTATCTGAACTATTAAGTAATATCTGTCCTCTTATATGGCAGTGAATGCAGGACAATCACCTCACAAATGAAGAAAGAGACTTGAAGCAAGAGAAACAAAAAAAAGTGTACTGAACTATTAAGTGATATCTGTCCTCTTATATGGCAGTGAATGCAGAAGAATGCAGGACAATCACCTCCCTCAAGCAACAGAAACAACAAAAGAAGAAGAGACTTGAAGCAACAGAAACAAAGAAAAGTGTACTGAACTATTAAGTGATATCTGTCCTCTTATATGGCAGTGAATGCAGGACAATCACCTCACAAATGAAGAAGAGACTTGAAGCAAGAGAAACAAAGAAAAGTGTACTGAACTATTAAGTGATATCTGTCCTCTTATATGGCAGTGAATGCAGGACAATCACCTCACAAATGAAGAAGAGACTTGAAGCAAGAGAAACAAAAGAAAAGTGTACTGAACTATTAAGTGATATCTGTCCTCTTATATGGCAGTGAATGCAGGACAACCACCTCACAAATGAAGAAGAGACTTGAAGCAAGAGAAACAAAGAAAAGTGTACTGAACTATTAAGTGATATCTGTCCTCTTATATGGCAGTGAATGCTGGACAATCACCTCACAAATGAAGAAGAGACTTGAAGCAAGAGAAACAAAGAAAAGTGTACTGAACTATTAAGTGATATCTGTCCTCTTATATGGCAGTGAATGCAGGACAATCACCCCTCAAAATGAAGAAGAGACTTGAAGCAACAGAAACAAAAAGAAAAGTGTACTGAACTATTAAGTGATATCTGTCCTCTTATATGGCAGTGAATGCAGGACAATCACCTCACAAATGAAGAAGAGACTTGAAACAAGAGAAACAAAAGAAAAGTGTACTGAACTATTAAGTGATATCTGTCCTCTTATATGGCAGTGAATGCAGGACAATCACCTCACAAATGAAGAAGAGACTTGAAGCAAGAGAAAAAAGAAAAGTGTACTGAACTATTAAGTGATATCTGTCCTCTTATGTGGCAGTGAATGCAGGACAATCACCTCACAAATGAAAAAAGAGACTTGAAGCAAGAGAAACAAAAAGAAAAGTGTACTGAACTATTAAGTGATATCTGTCCTCTTATATGGCAGTGAATGCTGGACAATCACCTCACAAATGAAGAAGAGACTTGAAGCAAGAGAAACAAAAAGAAAAAGTGTACTGAACTATTAAGTGATATCTGTCCTCTTATATGGCAGTGAATGCAGGACAATCACCTCACAAATGAAGAAGAGACTTGAAGCAAGAGAAACAAAGAAAAAGTGTACTGAACTATTAAGTGATATCTGTCCTCTATATGGCAGTGAATGCAGGACAATCCTCACAAATGAAGAAGAGACTTGAAGCAAGAGAAACAAAGAAAAGTGTACTGAACTATTAAGTGATATCTGTCCTCTTATATGGCAGTGAATGCAGGACAATCACCTCACAAATGAAGAAGAGACTTGAAGCAAGAGAAACAAAGAAAAGTGTACTGAACTATTAAGTGATATCTGTCCTCTTATATGGCAGTGAATGCTGGACAATCACCTCACAAATGAAGAAGAGACTTGAAGCAAGAGAAACAAAAGAAAGTGTGTACTGAACTATTAAGTGATATCTGTCCTCTTATATGGCAGTGAATGCAGGACAATCACCTCACAAATGAAGAAGAGACTTGAAGCAAGAGAAACAAAGAAAAGTGTACTGAACTATTAAGTGATATCTGTCCTCTATATGGCAGTGAATGCAGGACAATCACCTCACAAATGAAGAAGAGACTTGAAGCAAGAGAAACAAAGAAAAGTGTACTGAACTATTAAGTGATATCTGTCCTCTTATATGGCAGTGAATGCAGGACAACCACCACACAAATGAAGAAGAGACTTGAAAAAGAGAAACAAAGAAAAGTGTACTGAACTATTAAGTGATATCTGTCCTCTTATATGGCAGTGAATGCTGGACAATCACCTCACAAATGAAGAAGAGACTTGAAGCAAGAGAAACAAAAGAAAAGTGTACTGAACTATTAAGTGATATCTGTCCTCTTATATGGCAGTGAATGCAGGACAATCACCTCACAAATGAAGAAGAGACTTGAAGCAACAGAAACAAAGAAAAGTGTACTGAACTATTAAGTAATATCTGTCCTCTTATATGGCAGTGAATGCAGGACAATCACCTCACAAATGAAGAAGAGACTTGAAGCAAGAGAAACAAAGAAAAGTGTACTGAACTATTAAGTGATATCTGTCCTCTTATATGGCAGTGAATGCAGGACAATCACCTCACAAATGAAGAAGAGACTTGAAGCAAGCAACAGAAACAAAGAAAAAATACTGAACTATTAAGTCTGTCCTTATATGGCAGTGAATGCAGGACAAAATCACCTCACAAATGAAGAAGAAACTTGAAGCAAGAGAAACAAAAGAAAAGTGTACTGAACTATTAAGGATATCTGTCCTCTTATATGGCAGTGAATGCAGGACAATCACCTCACAAATGAAGAAGAGACTTGAAGCAAGAGAAACAAAGAAAAGTGTACTGAACTATTAAGGATATCTGTCCTCTTATGTGGCAGTGAATGCAGGACAATCACCTCACAAATGAAAAAAGAGACTTGAAGCAAGAGAAACAAAAGAAAAGTGTACTGAACTATTAAGTGATATCTGTCCTCTTATATGGCAGTGAATGCTGGACAATCACCTCACAAATGAAGAAGAGACTTGAAGCAAGAGAAACAAAGAAAAAGTGTACTGAACTATTAAGTGATATCTGTCCTCTTATATGGCAGTGAATGCAGGACAATCACCTCACAAATGAAGAAGAGACTTGAAGCAAGAGAAACAAAAGAAAAGTGTACTGAACTATTAAGGATATCTGTCCTCTTATATGGCAGTGAATGCAGGACAATCACCTCACAAATGAAGAAGAGACTTGAAGAAGAGCAAGAGAAACAAAGAAAAGAGAAAGAGAAAGAAAAAAGAAAAGTGTACTGAACTATTAAGGATATCTGTCCTCTTATATGGCAGTGAATGCAGGACAATCACCTCACAAATGAAGAAGAGACTTGAAGCAAGAGAAACAAAGAAAAGTGTACTGAACTATTAAGTGATATCTGTCCTCTTATATGGCAGTGAATGCTGGACAATCACCTCACAAATGAGAAGAAGAGACTTGAAGCAAGAGAAACAAAGAAAAAGTGTACTGAACTATTAAGTGATATCTGTCCTCTTATATGGCAGTGAATGCAGGACAATCACCTCACAAATGAAGAAGAGACTTGAAGCAAGAGAAAAAAGAAAAGTGTACTGAACTATTAAGTGATATCTGTCCTCTTATATGGCAGTGAATGCAGGACAATCACCTCACAAATGAAGAAGAGACTTGAAGCAAGAGAAACAAAGAAAAGTGTACTGAACTATTAAGTGATATCTGTCCTCTTATATGGCAGTGAATGCAGGACAACCACCTCAGAAATGAAGAAGAGACTTGAAGCAAGAGAAACAAAGAAAGTGTACTGAACTATTAAGTGATATCTGTCCTCTTATATGGCAGTGAATGCTGGACAATCACCTCACAAATGAAGAAGAGACTTGAAGCAAGAGAAAACAAAGAAAAGTGTACTGAACTATTAAGATATCTGTCCTCTTATATGGCAGTGAATGCAGGACAATCACCTCACAAATGAAGAAGAGACTTGAAGCAACAGAAACAAAGAAAAGTGTACTGAACTATTAAGTAATATCTGTCCTCTTATATGGCAGTGAATGCAGGACAATCACCTCACAAATGAAGAAGAGACTTGGAAGCAAGAGAAACAAAAGAAAAGTGTACTGAACTATTAAGGATATCTGTCCTCTTATATGGCAGTGAATGCAGGACAATCACCTCACAAATGAAGAAGAGACTTGAAGCAAGAGAAACAAAGAAAAGTGTACTGAACTATTAAGGATATCTTTCCTCTTATGTGGCAGTGAATGCAGGACAATCACCTCACAAATGAAGAAAGACTTGAAGCAAGAGAAACAAAGAAAAGTGTACTGAACTATTAAGTGATATCTGTCCTCTATATGGCAGTGAATGCAGGACAATCACCTCACAAATGAAGAAGAGACTTGAAGCAAGAGAAACAAAGAAAAGTGTACTGAACTATTAAGTGATATCTGTCCTCTTATATGGCAGTGAATGCAGGACAATCACCTCACAAATGAAGAAGAGACTTGAAGCAAGAGAAACAAAGAAATGTGTACTGAACTATTAAGTGATATCTGTCCTCTTATATGGCAGTGAATGCAGGACAATCACCTCACAAATGAAGAAGACACTTGAAGCAACAGAAACAAAGAAAAGTGTACTGAACTATTAAGTGATATCTGTCCTCTTATATGGCAGTGAATGCAGGACAATCACCTCACAAATGAAGAAGAGACTTGAAGCAAGAGAAACAAAGAAAAGTGTACTGAACTATTAAGTGATATCTGTCCTCTTATATGGCAGTGAATGCAGGACAATCACCTCACAAATGAAGAAGAGACTTGAAGCAAGAGAAACAAAGAAAAGTGTACTGAACTATTAAGTGATATCTGTCCTCTTATATGGCAGCGAATGTTGGACAATCACCTCAAAGATGAAGAAGAGACTTGCAGCAACGGAAATGTGGTTCTACAGGAAAACGCCGAGGATTCCGGCAAATGAGCTGAGTTTCTGGAGAGAAGGGAATCGAAAAAGAAAACGTATTTTAACATCAGGAAGCGGTGGTTGAAATTTTGGGGGCATGTAATGAGGAAGAAAGTTTTGGAAAATATGATACTCACGAGTAAGATTGAGGAAAAGAGGGACATAGGTAAGTCGCGCGTAACATACTTGATCAATTAAATGGAAGAACAGGGTTTGGGAGAAATAACAAAAAGACAGAACTTATTAATAATGTTATATACCGTACCTACGAATACTAATAGGCATGTCCCAATCCTCATATATACGTTGAACTACTGAAACTGCATATTACCCCCACTTTTGTAAGTGGGGATAACATACTGTCTAAGTAGTGCACCACAAGCAGTGGTTTACCTACTTCACGCCGCTGGCGAGTATTGCATTTTGTTGATGTTATGAAGATTACCATTTTCATTTTCAACCTCCGATTTGGTTATTCCTTTTCTAGGCTACAACAAAGAACTGTAAGTGACAGGAAGATGTGAAGGACCATGATCGCTTACGTCCTGAAAGAACATAAAAAGGAAGTCTTTAAAACACTGTTGTAAATTACCGAACCTAATGTTTCTCCTACGCCTGGGGCTGGCTTAACTGATATCACCCTCAATAAATGATAAAGGTAGAAACATGGCTGTCGGCGATTGAAAAAGAGAGGAAGAAGAAAAAGACAGGGTGGACAATAATGGAAGAAAGAAAGAGCAGTTTAAGGAGTAAAGATAGAGATGGCTTTACTACTTATTTAAATATTCATTAATTTTATCCACTCCATATTTAAAAAAAAAGGGAAATCGCTGACGGCAAGTTATAAAAGGTCACCAATTTAACCTGTTCGATAGAATTCTTCACTTATTATGATACTAACAAAGAATCAATTTATTATTCTTGACCTTCCAGTAACATTTTTTTTCTTTCTCTTCCGGAAAAAATAGTATGAAATTTTTAGGCTTGACAAAAAGCATTTTTTATCTTGAATCATCAATGCTTTTCCCGTTTTATTTTCTTTCTGATCAAAAGTTAGATACGGCTTAAAGCAAAGCACGCCATCTTTTCGAGTTATTAAATGTTGCGATAAACCACATTGGATACAATGGGACCAGTCCTTTCTCATTATTTTATTCGATCAACACACATCAGCACATGTGGCTATCGAATAGTATTCCTGACTGACGGACAGGGGTTGTAAGTGTCAAATTACACTGTTAATATGAAAAGAGGTCACTCTTGCTATACAGGAAAGATTATCTAGATAGACTCTAGTGAACCAATGGAGAAAGAGACATTAGACTTATGTTGTTTTTTTTTTTTCATTTTTTATTTTTACGGCTTATCAACCGCATGTGTTATTTAAAGTTGAAACACACTTGCAGAGACAATCCTATTTGAGCTGGAGAGAGAATAGATTAATTCATACATTCCTCAAGGATATTTGCATGGAAGTGAATGTAACGAATCTAACTTGAATTCGAACTCGGATCTCCGATTTCTCATTCCAAGCAGTTATTCATTACACCACCCACACATTGTTTTTTTTTTTTTTTTTATTTAACTAGAATTTTTTTTTGGAACACACTGACGAGTTTTGAAATCCTCACAGTATTTAGTATTGTTGAAGTTATAGCTAACAGCTTTTGTCGACATTTACAAACTCTACGTTTCATTTCAATTTCTCAAAGCAATCGATGAAATTTGAATAAGTTGATATATTTGGAAAAATACATTGACAAAAATCCTACTACGCGGTTTTAATAATTTCATTAATATTATAGGACTTCATAGTAAACAATATTTTTAAGAATATTTCTTTTTTTTTTCCTTTTTAAAAAAGAAGAATAAATTCTTAAAGTTTCTTACTCTTGAGCATGCAACATAATATTGGCCATGCGTAAATATTCTAATGGCTCCAAATTCAACAGGGCGAACTGGAAACAGTATTGTTGTACGAATAAAAGCTTAAAGAAAAGATATGCAAAGAACAATATTGCATTTTTATCAAATATGTATTTGTTGTTTTAATCATAAAATTGTTTTAAATGGTGGGACAATTATATATGTTAAATAATAAAATTTTTAATTTTTCTAAAAAAAATAATGAAAATACATTGTACTATGCTACGAACCCTAATAAAGCCAATTGTAATTTGTACCCCCTTACTTCTTTGCAGTTCTCCCTAAAATCTGGTTTCGATCGGTTAGTGTATGGCTATTTTAGAGGGTATGAGGGATGGACTAACAGAAGTCACAGAATTTTATATATAGATAGATGAAATAAAAAAGTAACATAAGTTCAGCGTAATTATAAGTTATCAATAATGTCTATCGGGATAATTGATTTTTGCAACAAATGATTTAAACCGTTCTTTTTAAAGGTGCAATAAAATGTAGAGAATATATAGTTTCAGCAGATAGGAGACTCCAAGATACAAATTGAAGATAACAAAATCAAACAAGTACAGAAATGTAACTATTCGGGAAATGTTACAGCGGCAGATGGAAAATGTTATACAGAAATTCCAAACCCCTTAATAGATGCCTTCCAAAAGCTAAGCAAAGTATGAAGAACCAGGAACATTTTGTTAGAAACAAAGAAAAGTGCGGGACTGCTATGAAATGTCGGCCCTCCTCTATGGCAGTAAACGCTGAATACATACCGTGAATCTTCTCACAAATGCAGACGAACTTTATTTACTGGTTGATTTGCTTTTTATGGCTTATCATCCTCTTCTGGCTTATTAAAAGGCGAAGGATATCTTGTGTTATAAGCGTATTTGATAACAATGACAGTATCTGTCTATATTTCTGAGATGAGGTATTATGTACACTAGTTACATTGTTCGGACTATCATCCTGTTGTAGAGTGGTTTCACAGTGGAGACTTGTATTTGTAATAAGTTGGTCCTAAAATAGGTTCGACGTAAAAAAGGTTAGGAACTTGATATAATAGGTAATGACGCAGAGAAATCTAGTTGTGGTCGCTGATACTTTTAGTATCCGACTAACGGTCGTCCGACATCGACTAACTGACCAACTCCCTGAGCGACTGTTACTACTCCTATTTATTATAGGTGGGAGAGTCTATTAACTAAAGAATAGGTGTGTTCCACTATAACACATCCTCATCTTTGATGCCAGAGAAAAGCAATAATAACAACAAATTAATAAGAACGGAGGAGAACTTGGGGAGGGGAATTAACAGAAGATAAATGATAACTGACATCCATTAGACATGGCACGCGGAACTAGAACAGTCTACCCCAGTGAGCGAAATAAAGGGTTCAGTTCGACATTCCAACCAACTGAAGAAGGCCGGAGTGTACAACGGCCGAAACGTTGTGATAAATATGGCAACAAAGATGAGGATGATAGTCCGAATAATTATAAAGAGTGAACAATGACAGTGTTTGTATTTTCTCGATAGACGTCCCCTCTACTTAACTTATAGGTGGGGGAGGGGGTGGAATCATACCATTTCGAAGGATATTTGTACGTAAGTGAATGTATGGAAGAAGGTACTTTAGGCAAGAGAATTCTGCTTCTACAGAAATATGCACTGAATCCCATGGACTAAACATGTGATTAACGATGAAGTTTTAGGGAAAATGGAAAGAAAAAAGGACATTAATATTTAGAATCAAAGTAACAGTTTAATTTGAAATGTAATGTGGAAAGAGGTCTAGGTGAATTTGGACCATACTCGCGATAGAGTAAAAGAAAGCAGAAAGTAACCTCTTTAATGAGATTCTACTAATGGATGGGATGAACAATGATTATGAAAAATAGCTAAAAGAATAACTTAAGAAGATCTACAAAGGTTAAAAATTAGTGGACAGCCATGATCACATCCTAAATGGGAAAGCACATACTCAGTCAACCAGACAGTAAAATAGAACACAAGATAGAATATAGGTTTTTTAGTTGGTAAGGTAAAACAAGGTGTGAGCTATGAATGGGTGACTTGTGAATCAGTGTAGTAGAGAGGTTTAGCTGTTTGGGTTGTGTTGATGGAACATATGACATATGAAAGATGCTTTCCCCATGCTAAAATGGATATAGGAAAAGATTGTTACAAAGAAAGAAAAGAGTTATGAAATGCTATTTTATATGCATCCTTCTCCATGGCAGTGAATATAAAAGCATTTTTATACTTCCAACCTGAACGAGACATTTGAGATTAAGAACACCGGGGCCTGGGAAGTCTGACAATCGGAGGACATATTGAAAACAGACAGATATATGGAAACAGACAAAACAAACTAATGAATAATGTAAATAGATGGCGGAGTGGTGAATGGGGGTGGGTAAGTTAATAAGCGTTTGTTAGAACTACAAAAACTGGAAAATTTGGAGAGCAGTGAACAACCTGGATCTGAGAGGGTACTCCAGATAAAGAAGGAATCGTAACAGTTAATTGGCAAGGAAACATTTCATTTGTCAAGAAAACAATTGAGTCATAAATAATTTCTGTTTTATTTATCAGCTTCATTCTTTATAAAGTAAAGTACAATGATATCTGATTCAATAATATATTCACAGGTATTTACAATGGCTGCTGTCACTTATCGATATATTTTGGATAAAACTCCACAGATTTTGACGTGAAAATGTTTTTTGACAAATTCTTGAAATGAGTTTAAAAAGTTTCCCCAACAAACGATTTTATAGCGAAAGAAATAAGGATGATAATCGGTTGGTGCCAGGTTTAATCATTTCGCAGCCATTAAGATAGAAGGGGTTAGTGAGTGTTAGAAAATATGCGAATAAATAAAAGAAATAAAGCCACTAAGATGCATCTATTACAGAATGTTTTAGAATATGAAAAAAATTACTATTAAGGAGGGATGCCAATAAAATAACAAGAATTAAGAACACTATTTACATTATTCGGACTCTTGTCCTCACCTTTATTGCCATATTTATTACAACGTTTCAGCCGTACGCTCCAGCCTTCTTCAGGTGATTGGAATGTCGAACTGAACCCTTTATTTCGCTCACTGGGGTAGACTGTTCTAGTTACACGAGCCATGTTTAATGGATATCAATTATCAGTTATCCTGTTAAATCCCCTCGTCAAGTTCTCCATTGCCTTAACCGGGTATTGAACTCACACTCTTTGGGTCCTGTCACTAGATCTAAACAACGCCTTTATCCATGTGACATCTGGGTATGAATTTCTGGGTATTATAAAACCTAATGTCTTTAGCAACCATTTTTACCAGTGCTCATATTGCAATTTTGCTGTTATCATTTCATGTTTTTTACCAGAGCTCATATTGCAACTATGTTGTTATCATTGCTTTTCTCTGGCACTCCTTATTACTGGTTCCTATATTGTATTTATTTCTATGCTTGGTCGGCTCAGGAGATTTTTGTGGCCTAGCATGTGTGCTGATTCCTTAAGTTTACCAATTTTCCAATGGTGCTCCTTGTCAATGATCTCAACATGATCCCACAGAGGGCGGTTATCTCCCTTCTCTCTCCATATGTGGTCAGCCACGCCTGATTTTTCTATGAAGCTACGGAAAGGAATATAAAGGAGAGACAGGCCGCCTCCTCAAGGTAAGGCTTCAAGAACACCAGAAAGCTGTAATACGACGGGGGAGGTTGTGGCCTAGCATATGTGCTGATTCAGATACTGAAGAATTAAGAAGACTGCAGATAACGCTTGACATTGCGTTTACATTTTTGAAAATCAAAATTCACTGAGAAGCAAGAAGCTGGAAGAGAATTGCACAAGCGAGAAATGCGATAGTAGAGACTGTTAGCATAGGCATTTCAACGGTAAAATGATGTGACCTAGTTGCCAATCTAGTACTGCGCTCAAATTCTAGGTACCATAGATGAAAGATCAACAGAACAATTATCAAGAAAGTATTTGTAGAAAAGGTACAGGAACAGTATATTACGATGCCGGGAAAGTGATTGAAGCCGAGATGCCAGATGAAGACCATTGACATGTCAGATAAATATGGCGTATTGAGCAGAACAGAGAAACCGAGTTATAAAATGATTTCCACTGTATTCTGGCTGTGCGTTGTCATGATGAAGTACAATAGTTTTTTTTATTTAAACCACTGTGTACGATGCCACTGCTATGTAAATGAAAAACCTAAATTATACCAGCACGTATATACCAAATTTATTCTTAAACGTCACATATTAGCACGTAGAACGATACATTCGTCATTACGACTGGTTCCCAAAGAACGGAAATTACTTATGACTCAACCTTATAGCTTAATGATAGAGCGCAGGGAGAAGTGAACTCATGCCTTTCCACAAGAAATTAGATCAAAATGAGCATAGATACCTCTGTGGATTGCCGTTACTCGTCACTCTCAGGGAATTGTGTTGGAATGTCAGAATTCAAGGCGAGTTGTTAAGGGTTGGATGTGCCAACGGCTGCTAGAGTTGACATATGCAAAACGATATAGGATAAACAGAAGTGTGATCTGAGAACATGAGGTGTTAATCGGGTCGTAATAGAATGATTATTTGAGACATCAAGTCCACCTTGGTAAAATATTTACGGCAATCGTCGCGTGACATGTCAGTTACGGAGCAAAAAAGGTGAATAATAATAAAAAAAGAAAATGTCAAATTAAAACAGAAAAAAGTGAATAAAAAAAAAATGAAAAATAAAATATCCGTATGAAAGAGTCCTTAAAAATAAATTGACAAAATAAATGAATTGCATTCCCCTTTAACATTAGCCTAGCATTTCTACGCTATTACGAATCTAATACAAGGCCAAAGAGCCACTTAAGGTAAAGTGTTACTAAATTCAGATTATGAGGATATGTAGGATAGATAAGAGTTGACCCTAGACTTGAAGAAGTTAAGATTGTAGTGTCCGGCAAGTATCTTCTAGGGAATCAATTCCACAAAGATACGGCCCACGGAAAGAAGTTGTCCGAGTGGAACTTCTTCTTTACTAATAGAATACGAAGAGGATGATGATGGTTCGTCCATGTGTACATGACATGTCGATTCTTAGCTGGTGGAAATAATCAATGTATTCCAGCAAAACGTCTTCCATGGACATAACGACAGAGTGGTGATAGTCTTACGACTATTAGACGTGAGAAAAGGGGTTGTCGAGTGGAAAATAGATCATCGCCCTCAGAGCTGGGTAACCACTTGAACTCTGTCCAGGTTGGAAATTGAAGATTAAACAGCTCCAGACAAAATATGGTAGCAAGACACTATTTTAGGTCTGATCCGATTCTTTTATCTATTTTGTCCGGTGTGCTTTCCGGCCTTCTTCGTGTGTCTGTCATCCGGGTAACCATCATGCGATTTTAATCTGAACGCTTTATTTAATCATACCTATTCTTTTCGTTAGAAAGGAAGTTTTATCCGGATAGCTTCTCCCCAAGAAACTTTATTTTGTGCAACCGACTCCGGAGATGATGCTTCCCCGATCGCCAACAGTCTAGGCTCAACTGTTAACTTTCCTACATAATCATAATCTGCATTTCTTACCGTCTCCTCCTCTTTGAGTGGCTCTTGAGCCTTGCATTGGGTGAAGAACTAAAAGTAATCCACAGGTGTAGATTGTTTTTTTTTTATTTCGAACAGGTCTAACTCCTCTGAATGTTTCACAGATCAACAGACACCTGAAGAAGGTCGGAGGCAGAACGAGCGAAAGATTATAATTGCAACAGAGATGATGAAATTAGTTAGCACGTAAATAGTGTAAACCACGAAGGTTCTTTAAGTAAGATATTTTGCTGCTCGAGGAAGATGTACAGAAATAGAGATGACTACAAGTCGTTCCTGATAGATTTCTTTCAAATGTACACGCAGAAACTAACAGTTACACTTTGGAAGATTTTTTGTGATATGTCCAGGACATATTTTCTGCTTTCATAGACTCGTCTAAAAAATTAAGATTCTGTGCTTTTTCAAAACTAATTTAAGAGTTCACTTCGGGCAGGAGAGACTTTTTTCTTTCTTAATTTATTCCGCATATATTTAGTAATATGTTAAGAAGAGGAGTAAAAGAGCTGAAGAAAAATATTAGAAAAATATCAAAAAACGCTTCAAAAATGGTAAAAGACGTGAAGAAAATGGTTAAAAGACGAGAAGAAAATGGTTAAAAGACATGAACAGAAGTGGTTACAAGACGTGAAGAAAATGATTAAAACAACAAGAAAAATAGTTAAAACACCTGAAGGAAAATGTTTAAAATATGTGAAGAAAAATATCAAAAAACGGTTCAAAAATGGTTAAAAGACGTTAAGAAAAATGGTTAAAAGATGTGAAGAAAATGGTTAAAAGCCGTGAAAAGAAATGGTTACAAACATGCCGAAAAATGATTAAAACACTTAAAGAAAAATAGTTAAAACATCAGGAAACTATTTAAAAGATGTGAAGAAAAATGGTTAAAAGATGTGAAGAAAAATGGTTAAAACATCCGATGAATAATGGTTAAAAAGGTGACGAAAAATGCTTAAAAGATGTGAAGAAAATTGGTTAAAAGACGTGAAAAGAAATGGTTACAATACCTGAAAAGAAATGGTTAAAACAAGTGAAGGGAAATTGTTAAAAGACGTGAAAAAATGGTTAAAACAACTAAAGAGAAATCATTAAAAGACATGAAGTGAAATGGTTAAAAGACGTGAAGAGAAATGGTTCCAAGACGTGAAGAGAAATGGTTTCAAAACGTGAAGAAAAATACTTACAAGAAGGGAAGAAAAATGGTTTAAACAACTAAAGAGAAATGGTTAAAAAATGTGAAGAAAATGGTTAAAAGACGCGAAGAAAAATCTTTAAAAGACGTGAAGAAAAATCGTTAAAAGACGTGAAGAGAAATGTTTACAATATTTGAAGAAACATGGTTTAAAGACGTGAAGAAAAATATGGGCAACATACAAAAACAGCAGTAGTTCTGTTTTCCTGGATGTGACGACAAACTACATCCGGCAGCAAGACTTCTGATCAAGAGATTGGGAGTTCTGAGAAGCGTGGAACCACTTCTAAATTGAAGTTGTTCACAGGTTCACATTGGTCCGGCTTTCTTTGCTTCTAAGAACGATCAGAGTGATATTTTCGAGCTGCCACACCTTCGTAGTCACCATTAGACTCGTCTAACTCTTTCAAAACTGTCTGCACACTCTCTGAAATATACGTATTTCTGCTTCCGGTGCGAATGCCAAGGAGTACAGAATGCCGTTTTCATATTTCTGGCGGACTGAATTGCCTCATGGTATGCTTTTTCTCACCAAACTGACTCTACTATACTCTGCAGTCGACAAAAAAAAACAACAAAAAAAAAACACTGCACAAAACATATGTAACCATTTTTACATCTCTATAATCGATAAAACTGACATCCTGTTATAAAATGAATTTTGATCGATTTACTAGGATTGTCGGCTGAAAAGAATGGGATTTTATGAAATTGCAATGATTTATCTTTCTATGCTTATATTTAAAGCATAAAGATCGATAATTTTATTGTTTGGATCAAATATGAAATCAGGAAGTAAATGAGAAAGATCCTGTTTGGTATTTGGGAGAGAAATTCGACCAATTCAGACGGGACAAGACAACTCAGAAATATACTAAAATAATAAAGTGAAATAAATCATTCGTTGTTTGACTTTTAAAAATTTTTCTTTCATCTCATATGTATATACATTCATATATATATATATATATATATATATATATATATATATATATATATATATATATATATATATATATATATAATGAACAGTAAGATATATAATCCGGTGTTCTTATTGTTATTTTTATTTTTTACAAAAGTGTGCTCAATGTAAATTTATAGAGCATAAATTTTAAAATTAACTGATTTAAAATATTTTTAGCTACACAGTAATAACCATGTTTCAAAGACTCAAGCTAAAAAATTCAAATTTAATTATATAATTAAATTAAAAGCATTAGTTACGTTTCGTCTTCAAGCGATTTTCGGAATAACTTATTTTTAAATTTACTGAGTTTTAAACGCACATATAAATTCATAATTTCCTGTTTCCAAGGATACAGAGAAATCCAATCATGCAGACAGGGGCGGTGGTGTGTTCATTTTTATTAACTATTGTTCTATCAATTATGAGTTACGTTCGAAAAAGAGGGTAAGTTTAGGGAGGGTAGGGGTGCATTTTTCAAGGAATTCTGACATCCGTTAAATGCATGTCGTCTGTTTTTTTTTCGTTTTTCTTTGTGTTTTTTTTTTAACGGCAAAAAAAAGTTTTTCGGCGTTTTTTACGTACTTATATATTTAAAGATTCTATCTAGGGGTGTTTAATTGATATCTGCTCAATGCCTATCCAATTGTAAACAAATGACGTTACACGTTATGAAATGGACGAAGTCCGACAATTATTTTAAGATAGAGCATTTACTTAAATACTTGTATCTATAAAAAGAGCGTATAAACATAAAAAAAATGTCCTCAAATTATTTTAATGTATTTTTTGCTTATACCGAAAACTATTTAACCGGTTAGCACTAAGATCACCAGTAGGAAGCAAAGTAGATCAAATTAAGATTTTATGGCAAATAAACGCAGTAATAATGAGTTAATTTCCTTACTATACTCCCTATTGAATACATGTTGAAGCCCTTCAGGAAGAGAATTATTGTTTGGCCGGAAGTGACCTTTTAAAATTAGTTTTTTGAAATGGCATGTAACCTTTACATTTATGAGGTTCTACAAAATTCAGAGGGTGTTCCCAAACTTTTCGTCTCTAGTGTATAATAGTGTATTTATTTATGTTTAACTTTAATTTCAGATCGACAAAATTGCCATGGGTTGTAAGAAAAGATATAACCTGGAAAAGAGAAAAAAAGATATTGGAACGTTATTGAGTTATGAGAGCACAACTTTAGGAATAGCGAAATTTGAACAGAGATCAGAGAACAAGCAAAAATGAAGTTATAAAGACGTGACAAGATAAGGAAAAAAAAAAGCGATTTTAATAATGTCAAGAAAAGAGTTCTGAGAAAAAGTAAAAAGGCAATAAGCAAGACAATATTTAACCAACAAGAAATTATTAAAAAAAAATTGATGCTGCGAATTTAAACAGTGAATAGACGTAGAATATTTAAAAATGTATTTAAAGACATTAAAGCAACAATTGAATCACTTTTAGGTAAGCATTGAAAAAAAGACCATATATATATATATATATATATATATATATATATATATATATATATATATATATATATATATATATATATATATATAGTCGACTCTCCCATCGACATTCGACGTATGAGTGTCAGGCAGATCAGTTTCCAGGAAACCGACAGCCCGACACTGGCAGATGAGATTTGATTATAGTGGTGAAGGTTTAGTGCAGGACCATCCACACTTTTTGAAGGGACGAATACAGAGACCTGGTGCGCTAAGTGACACAAGGTTCTCAAACGACCCTCCGCAGGTTTTTTGAATTCAGAGTTGTCCTTCTCCTAAGGAGGCACGGTTGAGTAATGGATAGCGGCTTGGATTGAGGAATCTCAGAGCCGAGTTCGAATTCCAGTCGAATCCATTGCATTCACTTACGTGCTAATACCCTTGGGAAAGGTATGAATTCTCTTCCTCTCCCTCCAGCTATGGGTAAAATAGCAGTACAGACTGGGTTCTGTAGCCTTGGATATATATATATATATATATATATATATATATATATATATATATATATATATATTAATTGAACA
>CAHIKZ030005573.1:1685000-1725000 GCA_903632075.3 Acanthosepion pharaonis | reverse complement strand
TATTTTAATTTCTTCGATCGAGTTCTGACGCTTGATGAGCGATAAGCGGTTAGAAAATTTTCAGTGTTTCTTTTCTATTTTTTTTTCATTTTGTATTGACAACTTGTAGTTTTGCCATTGTACTTTTTAATCATCCCTATTTTCATAACATTAGTCCAGTTTTGTGTCTCTAATAAGATATTTATGCATACATAGATTTGTTTATAATATAAACGTTCCCGTGTTTCTCTATTTGCTCACTTGCTCTTTAAAACAACCAAGTTTCTTTGTCTCCAACCCACAGTCGATCTGCATCAGTTGGTCAATAGGCAATTCATAGTAAAGACATTGACTTATATAACAATAGCCGAGACAGCCCTTCCTCGATTATCCGTACTTTGATTATCAGTAACCCGATTTTCTGGACTTCGGTTAACCGGATGTGAAAAAAGAAAAAAAAAATGATATTATTCGAGTATTTTTTTCAATTTTTCGAACTAAACCCGTTTTAATATTTTTAGAAGGGCGTTTTGATGGTTTGCTTTGGTTTGATTTGTTTTACGGTACATCAACTTCAATGGGTTATTTAATGCCCACAAGATTTTTATCAATGGTAATATTTTTTTTTCAAAAATGTATTGCTGGTAATTTTTTTTTCAAAAATGTATTGCTGTAATATGTTCTTCCAAACAAATATTGCTGATAATTTTTTCTCTATTTCAAAAATGTACTGCTGGTAATAATTTTTCTGCATCACTTGTTTATAGTGAAAACATTGACTGATATAACAATACTTGAGACAGCAGTTCCTCGATTATCCGTAACTTGATTAGCAGTAACCCAATTTTCTGGCCTTCGGTTATCCGAATATGAAAAGAAAAGAAAAAAAAATTATTCGAATATTTTTCGAATTTTTCGAACTAAAGCGTTTTGCTTGTTTGGTTTGGGTTGTTTTATATTACAACATACCAACGCCAATTGCTTATTTAATGGGAACAAAATATTTTTTTCTGGTAATATTTTTTCTTTAAAAAATGTATGCTGGTAATATTTGTTTTCTTCAAAAGTTCATTGCTGGAATATTTTTACAAAAATATATTGCTGTTATTAAAACCTATTTTTAAACTTTCATAATGTTTTGATGCCAGTTTGGGGGTTAATTATTTGCCCATAGCTAGGACCGCAACAGTTGGTACCACCCTGAGTTAGTGTGGAACTGGAAAAACCAGCAAGTAAGAGGTGCTTCCAGGCTCCTCAAGACAACCTCTTCTTACTCAGGATGCGGATGTAGTTTCTCGTCTTACCAAGGACTCACATGTAGTTTCTACTCATACCCAGGACGCAGATATAGTTTCTCGTCTTACCCAGGACGCGGATGTAGTTTTTCGTCTTACCCAGGACGCGGATGTAGTTTCTCTTCTTACCCAAGACGCGGATGTAGTTTCGGTCCTTACCCAGGATGCGGATGTAGTTTCTCTTCTTACCCAGGACGCGGATGTAGTTTCTCGTCTTACCCAGGATGCGGATGTAATTTCTCGTCATACCCAGGACGCGGATGTAGTTTCGGTCCTTACCCAGGACGCGGATGTAGTTTGTCGTCTTACCCAGGATGCGGATGTAGTTTCTCGTCATACCCAGGACGCGGATGTAGTTTCTCGTCATACCCAGGACGCGGATGTAGTTTAGGTCTTTACCCAGGACGCGGATGTAGTTTCTCGTCTTACCCAGGACGCGGATGTAGTTTCTCGTCATACCCAGGATGCGGATGTAGTTTCTCGTCATACCTAGGACGCGGATGTAGTTTCTCGTCATACCCAGGACGCGGATGTAGTTTCGGTCCTTACCCAGGACGCGGATGTAGTTTGTCATCTTACCCAGGATGCGGATGTAGTTTCTCGTCATACCCAGGACGCAGGGCGTTTTGAGAATTTTCAAACCATACTCTACTTTCAAAATTTCAATTTCAACCACCGAAGCAATGATTATATTTGACAAATGTTCAAGTTCGCTAGGCTTTTAACAAGAAGACAGCCTTATAAATACATCTACTTTAATCAAGTTTTGGCGGTTAGAAGCAGGAAAACGCGAGGTCAGCGGGAAAAAATTAACTCGACAAAACCTTGAACAAAGCGCTTGAAAATACAATTTTATGATAAAAATTTCTTTTAGAAAATCATTTTTTCTTCATCCTGTTTGATCATTTTAAAATTCAGTTATCTGAAATTTTGAATTATGCGAATATATTATTTTAATCTTTCTCCCAAGTTGTCAGGATAATCAATAATGTTCATTAAAAAAGTAAAATCATATATATATATATATATATATATATATATATATATATATATATATATATATATATAAGGCAGGATGTGTCTGTGTATGTGTGTGTGTATGTGTGTGTGTGTGTAACGAATGCACGGGCCGCAATTTTCGACGGATTTGCACCAAAATTTACATGCCCATGCTCCAAGTTAGCGGAAAGGCCATGACCGACTTTGCATTTCTCAACTCCCATCGATAGTGGAAATAATCGATTTTTCATGCTTCTACGGCCTTTTTCATATATTTTGCGGCCATTTTGTACTGGCCAGAGTGAGAGCCAATAGCTGGCTGCCACGAATAGGCAGGAAGATTCTAGTGGCCAAGATTCTATTGGTAAGAGCCAACAGCTGACTGACACGAATGTTAACTAGCATGCTAGCATGCAAAAACAATCGATAGCTGCATTCGTCACAAGTGGGAAAAATTTAAATCTGCATGGCACTTTACTCCAATTGGCTCATTCGCTTGCTTAAACTCAGCGTTGATTCTGATTCCGCAGAACTGGGTTGGGTGTGAAAAAGTATTTGTTGTTAACATTCTTTTTTCATTCGGTTTTTCCAGTTACGAGTTCTTTTTTGAAGCTGATCGTTTTGTGTTCATTTTGTTTAGTTCTTTTTTCATAACAGATTTAATGTTTAGTATAGAGCTTAGAAAAAAATCGCAGTGTGAGATAGGCAAGAAGTAAGGCATGTAGCAACATCAGCACGGCAAAGGGCACGGAAGGGCAAAATATTTTAAGTCAAGTGATAGCGATTGCTGTATAAATATATAAAGATTTTCCAGATAGATTGATCGTTTGTGCGATTGACAGACAGATTAATCGGACTGTAATCGATAGCTACCTAACTAGGTAGACGTAAGACATGGTTAGAGAACCATTATGGAAATAAAATAAATGGGATTAAAAAGAATATTAAAATTATGTAATATCTTTTGCTGTCCATTTACCGTTGCGCGTCAGCCTACAGTGATTTCTTGCCTGGCAAGAAAGTCTTCGCGTGTTATGTCTTAATGGAATAATCCTAACTGGCATTAATTACGATCCTTCGCTCCCCTCCACGCTTCATCCTCGTAGTGACGGTCAGTCGATATAATTAAATCATGAAATGAAAAAGGGTTTTCTTTATTTGACAGATAAGGAACTTTAGTTGATGTTTCCTTCTAGTAAGAAACATATTCCAGAATTCGCATAAATCTTTATTGTACACCCCCCACAAAAAAAACAATACAGCAAATCATCATATGGTTATTATTATGGTCCGTTTCCTTGTACCACGGTGATAGTCCAAAGTAGAACTAATAAAGAAGAACTCGAACACCGACATGGAATAACACAGATATATTACAAACAGTAATATATACAGAGAAGTAGAAAGTGTTAGTACGAACAATCAGGTTTAGTAGAGAGAACAATGTAGTCTCGACCAGTATCACTATTCCAATGTCTTTTAGTAATTGTCTGAACGCGGACTGCCTCTGACTCGACTGACTGATTCGCTCGCTCTGACTGAGTAACTGACAGACTCCTGACGGACCTCACTCCAGACTTCAGATTGAACAGTATTTAGTCACCCCCCACGAGGGTATCATGTGGCACACGGCAGGTTTAACGTGGGATCTCCGAGCCCGTGGATGTTATTAATCATGACGGTCGTCTTCGAGTATAGAATCCAGAGGTTAGCAGTGAATATTTTGAAGACAGTAGGAAAGCGTTGTTCAGATTAGCAGTGAATATTTTGGTAAAAGGTAGCAGAGCATAGTTCGTCCTTCTGGTTCTCTTCGCCTGACAAACTGGAAAGGACATTCGGGTAGAGTGAACAAAAATGGTCGCCTTTATACACGACGGATAGAATGTTCTGCGTCTTTTGATTGGTTAACCTTCTATTGGTAGACTATAAAGCGAGTCAATGGATTTGGACTAACTCACTAGTTATATATATACATACATATACACAAAAAACTGTAACAGTGGGCTCGGCCAAAAATATGCCCTTTGAACCCGTATAAACGGGTTCAGGGTCGGTTTATCTCCCCGAAAGAGACTCCGCCCTTCGGCGTAGCCTCGTTCGGGTTATTCCCCTCCCGAAGGGAGAGAGTTCAAACGATCCGCCGGTCAGCCAATCGTCCGACTTCGGACTGAACGGTATTTAGTCACCCCCAACGAGGGCATCATGTGGCACAAAGCCGGTTTAACGTGCGATCTCTGACCCCGTGGGCTCGGCCAAAAATATGACATTTGAACCCGTATAAACGGGTTCAGGGTCGGTTTATCTCCCCGAAAGAGACTCCGCCCTTCGGCGTAGCCTCGTTCGGGTTCCTCCCCGCTCGAAGGCAGAGAGTTCAACCGATCAGCCGGTCGTCTGGCTTCGGACTGAACTCCCTGCTTCCTCTTGAGGTGCAGTATTTATTACGTATGGAATACTCCATTATGTTATTATGGGTAAGGTCCCATAACAGTTACGTGGTTGAGTGGTTAGATATCCGACCCTGATACTCGGGTTCGTATCGTACCATGGTTCATTTGTCAGGGAGGTGACATGATGTTATCTTGAGAGACCTGACAACCATACTGCGGTTGTGAGTGAAATTCGGTAGAAAAAAAACCGTTTGTGAGACGTCGAGGGTTGTGCTGGCACGAAGTCACAAGTCATCGTGACAGAGGATTTCAACGTACTTGTCTTATTCAGATTGCTTATCACGCGAGAAAATGTAACTACGGTTCGCTCAGTATATATTGTGAGGGAGAATATTTTCCCTATAAGTTTGGTACATCACAAGAAAGGAATTTATGATGAAAAATTAATATTTATAGTGTAAAAATGCTTTCGGTCAACATTAAACAACGAGACTGTATATATATATATATATATATATATATATATATATATATATATATATATATATTATAAATTTATTCGTTTAAAATATGTTTTATTCCGCTAAAAGTTCTAACCATGTTTCAAAAATGGAAGCTAAAAGCTTTTAGCTACCATTTTTTGAAACATGGTTAGCACTGTGTAGCGAAAAACATATTTTAAATCCATTAATTTATAATATCAATGCTCTGTAAATTTACATTGAGCCCTATTTTGTGTAAAATAAGAATATCTGTAAAAACACCGGATTATATATCTTACTGTTCTTTTATATATATATATATATATATATATATATATATATATATATATGTGTGTGTGTGTGTGTGTGTGTGTGTGTGTGTGTGTGTGTGTGTGTGTGTGTGTGTGTGTGTGTGTGCAGATATGTAGAAAAATAGGAAAGAACACGTTAGGTAAATAATCCGGAGTTCTTTACTATTTTTATTTAAAAAAAAAACAGTGCTCCCGACAGGAGTAGAGCTAAAATTATAATTATTTTTTGAAAAATATGATTCCTCCGCTACATAAGAGTTCTCATGTTTCAAAAATGAGAGCCGAAAATCTCAATATAATTATTAAAATTAAATTGAATTAAAGTATCACGCCCTGTTTCATTCTCAAGCGAAAATTTAGTAATGAACAATCTTGAAATTTACGCATTTTTACCTGCGAAAATTTCAAGATTGTTTATTTCTAAATTTTCGCTTGAGGATGAAATAGGGCTTTTTAATTCAATTTAATTTCAATAATTATAAATACATACATACATACATATATATATATATATATATATATATATATATATATATATATATATATCTTCATTCAAGCATGTTTGGTTGAATAATATTGACATATCATTTCTATTTATTTTATTTTAATCCTCTCAAATTCAGGGATCAGTTTCTTAGTGCTGTTATGAAACTGATTAAGAAATTGATACATGAATTTGAGAGGATTAAAATAAAATAAATAGACATACTATGTCTCTATTATTCAACTCAACACACACACACACACACACACACACACACACACACACACACACACATATATATATATATATATATATATATATATGGCATAGAAATCTATCCATCAGACAAAACGACCTATAACACGTCATACCAACCCAATAACAACTACAAATGAAAATAATTTAACTAAACGTAATATAAAAACTATTACAATTATTTCAAATGTAATAAGACTTTTATTAACACACACACACACACACACACATATATATATATATATATATATATATATATATATATATATATATATATATATATAATAAAAAAAAAATAATAACCACCTTCAAACTGTAGCAGGAATTTAAAAAAAATATACTGTACAAGGACCCAAGAAATGCATAGGGGAAACATCTAGAACTTTACATAAAATATTTTATCTCCACAAAATGGATGTTTTACAAGATTAAATACACTGAATTCGTTAAGTCGTTTATCCTAATATATCTTACCAAAATTTAGTCTTAAGAATCTTGTTTTAATGAAAAGAGGAAATAAATTATTAAGGCGAAAATATATTTTTCTAATTTCAGTGAGTTTATGTCAAGCATCATACACTATATCTCACTTCTTAACAAAACAACTTCTATGACATTATGGGTTTAGCGATAAAATTAAAAACAAATGTTATATAAAGCTTAATGAAGTCGGCTAGGTTACATATCGAGATACATCGGACACCAATAACTTAAAAACTTAAATTTAAAGCTAAAATTCCTAATGTGTTCGCCATTTCTTAATGTAAAATTGTCACGTGTCAGTTTGTATGATTATTAATCCACATTAAAAGATTTTGTACAGAGTGTCATGGCGGTTACTAGGAAAGAAAACGAAATCAGCGAATTGATTTCGAATTTTAGGATTCTTATATTCCTTTTGCATTAATATTTTCGAAAATGGCACGACACCACTACCACTTTCTACTATTTTTTTATTTTATTCGAACGTAAGACCTTTTGTCTATTCTTCGTTTTTTTTTTAATTTTATATTTATACGAACATTTCGCATTTTGTATATTTTAAATCGGAATCATAACACGTATATAGTGTATTTATAGAGTTTTTTGTCTTGGTCATCGCTATATATCGTTTGTATATTATTTTGATTTTATTAGTTTAATTGTCATCGATTTTAAGCGATACATATATATAAATATAATATAAAGCTTCGTTAATACTTGATATATTCCAAGAGCATTTCTTAGTCTATTATATTTAACGACTTCAAATTTGTAGATCGTTTAAATCAATGTTAAGGAATATTATAGTGCTTATTGTCCTTTTATTTTATTTTTAATTTCATTTTTGTATGTACAGGAATATATATATATATATATACGCCATGTTTATGGACAATTATTATCTTAATTTTGCGAATACATCTATTTAAAGTTAACATGCAATAATGTTAAGAAACAGGCTAAGCGATAAAATGTGATAATAGGGTTGAGTTTAAGTATCCCCACCAAAAGAAAAGAAAAAATGTACAAAGAAAATAAAAACGGCAAAGAATTAAACCATACAATACTTAAGGAAAAGGGTTAAACTTAGGAAGATTAAGATTACCTCCTCAGTTATCCATCGAAACTGTAATCCACCGAAATAAGAAAAGAAGCAAGTCCCAAACGCGGGCCATTTAAAAGATAGTTCGCGTAGCGGATTGGTTGTTACAAACATCCAATCGGATGTGCGGAATATGTGGTCTTTCTTCGTCTAATTCTTTAAAAAGGCCAGAGTAGCTGTTAGCGTTTAACTGTGAGGGGGAATCAGAGATTGATCTCCCCTGATTGAGTCGATTTGGTGATGGGGAGTATGATGTTGAAAGACCCGAAACTCCCTGATGAACCAAGTTTTAACCTCACTGACGACCCCCTTGGGTGCCTACTTAAAAGCGTATTTTTGAATTATTCATCATCAAATACATAGAAAAATATGTCATTTTATAGGCCATGATCGCGGACAGATAGACAAGTGAGTATATTAAAACTGATTACGCCATTCTCCCAAAACTACTTCATCCACTCAGACAAGAGCAGCAAAATAATGATACACCCAGAAAATGTTGACAACTTTATGAACCAGTTACATCAAAAGACAAAATAGATTAAACACGAGCCATTTTAACAGTTTGAAAATAAAGTTTATAGTGAACACCTGAGATTTGAGGATATGTATAAAAGCCAAGTAGCCGGGCTTTAGAAAGGAGATGCTGCATAATCATATAATGAATCTCTTGCGTCGACTGCATCGTAAATGACACTCTACAAGATTACCAACAGGCAAGAAAGACGCCTGTTGTCAGACCTCTTAACTATCAACAAGAAGAGGAATTCGATATAATATGGTCACGTCAAAACAATCAACAATCTTTCTCCTACCGTTCCAACTTAAATGAAAGAAGAGACAGACAGAAGAGAAATGAGCGGATAACACCTGAGATGAAGATTCTTCGCAGAAACACAGACATTGGCACGCAACCGAGACATGTGGAGAGAGCTGGTGAGGTGCTTATCAGCGCAGCGAGCCTACGACGACAAGGATCATGGCGCTGATAAGGATGATGATGATCTCAGAAAAGGAGAAACAGAAAGTTCTCTGAAACATTTCCGTTGCTACACGTGTTTCTCTCTCTGGCATTCATTGCCATATTGGCAGACTGATATTATATAACAGCTCACAACACTCTTCTTTGTTTCTAACGAATTTGTTTTAAAATATTTGATTCTCCGTGGGTAATATGACTGCATCGCAAAGACATTCATGTAAATTGATGGATTAGTTGTTACATGATTTCCCTGTCTCAGCCGCATGCATATATACATACATACTCACATACATACACACATACATGCTTATAGATAGATATGTAGACAGGAAGATAGTGAGAACAATATGGAAATAAAGTATAAAAGCATAAATAAGGCTACATATATATATATATATATATATATATATATATATATATATATATATATATATATATATCTTATGAAATGGACAAAGTCCGACAATTATTCTAAGACTTATAAAAAGAACGTATAAACATAAAAAATGTCTTAAAATAATTGTGGGACTTTGTCCATTTCGTAATGTGTGACGTCATTTGTTTACATTTAGATACGCATCGAGCAGATATGAATCTACGATTTAAAATCATGGAGAACTCTAGTTTAAATACAGTAAAATCGACCTTACTGACTGAAACACTCCTCTGCGGCTAAATCGATAAAGGCATGTCAGGCTATATGACGGTTCCTTATAAGATACAGGTTCGATTCCTGTCAGAGGACGCATATTTTCTATGAAAATTTCTCGGGTATTCAGGCCGGTAAATGTTGTTAATACTGTTTATTACAAACAGAGCATTTATTTAAATATTTGTATCTATAAAAAGAATGTCTTTATATATATGATATCCCGTCGTATTCGACGTATGAGAGTCAAGCAACTCAGTTCCTAGGAACCGATAGCCCGACACCAGCTCATGTGATTTGATTATAGTGGTGAAAGTTTTTTACCCAAACAACCCTCCGCAGGTTTTGAATTCAGAGTTGTCCTTCTAGACCAGTTGCCATATATATATATATATATATATATATATATAAAAATAATAATGGACTCTCCTGTCGGTTTTGACGAATAAGAATCTGACAGCTTAGTTGATTCAGTTATGAAATTTTGTGCGATAATCTTAAGTGGCATTTAAGACCCGCTCGTGATTTACAAAGGAGGCCACATATGGGTTCTGTCACTGGATCTAACCTTTTTCCATTGTGGCATATATATATATATATAAATATTTAGGTAGATTTTGATAGATAGATTTGAATAGGCGTTAATACATTAAATATATAGATAGATGGATAGATAGATAATGGACAGAATGAGATAGATAGATAGATAATGGATAAAATGAGATATATATATATATATATATATAGATATAGATAGATAGATAGATAGATAGATAATGGACAGAATAAGATAGATAGATAGATAGATAGATAGATAGATAGATAGATAGATAGAAAATGGACACACACACATATATATTTAGGTAGATTTTGATAGATAAAGAGACTTGGATAGTGTTTAATAGATACATGAAATAAACGGGAATAGATAAATAGATAGACATACAGACATACAAATTTAAATAAATAAATAGTCTTGAGTAGACAGGTAGATTTGAAATGATGATAAGTTTGCTTTCTAGACATACATACATACAGACAGACAGACATTTAGATAGATAGATAGAAGGATAGATAGATAAATTTAAATAGTCTTGACTAGATAGATTTATTTAAAATGATAAGTTTCCTTTCTAGATAGATAGATCCATAGACAGACAGACAGACAAATTTAAATAGATAAATAGTTTTGACTAGATAGATAGATTTGAAATGATTATAAGTTTGCTTTCTAGATAGAAAGATAGATATGTAACCATTGGATTAAATAAATAGTTACAAATTGTATGTGGGCGTTCGATAGAAAAAAGGTAAATACCTCGAGAGGATTGTAAAAGAGCAGGCATAATTTCAAATGAAATTAATAGCAAAAGACATTTTCTCGTCTTCCTAAATGACAAACCCGCTTCTATAATTGGCAAATGCAGGTAATTATGAATTATTATATGAGTGATTTTTACGCTTGGACTTTGCTGAAGATGCCAGGAAAACGGATTGAAAGAAATGCACCACGCGTTACATGCTTTTTTTTCTTTCGTTAATCTTCCCCGTTAACGGATTCTCCCGTTGCAGAAATTGGTGCCATTAACAAGAGAAGCACAGATCTCTCGTTGACGTTTCCACGAGGAATAAATTATCAATTATCTAAGAAAATGTATATATGTGCATAGTTATGTCTGTATTTCTGAGATGAGGTATTCTAACACTATTTGCATTGTTCTGATTGTTGTAAATCACCTGAGGAAGGCTGGAGCGTACAACGGCCGAAACGTCGTGAATATGGCAACAAAGATGACAACAGTCCGAACAATGTAAATAGTGTAAATAATTAGAATACCTGATCTCAGAAATATAGATAGATTCTGAAGAAGGACGGAGCGTACAACGGTCGAAACGTCGTGAATGTGGCAACAAAGATGAGGAAAAAAGTCCGAACAATGTAAATAGTGTAAATAATTAAAATACCTCATTTCGGAAATAGCGACATATCTTGAAGAAGGCCAGAGCGTAGAATGATCGAAACATCATGAATATGGCAACAAAGGTGAGGACAGCACTCCGAACAATGTAAATAGTGCAAATAATTACAATACCCCATTTCAAAAATAGAGACATATCCTGAAGAAGGCCGGATTGTAAAACGGCCGAAACGTCATGAATATGGTAACAAAGACGAGGACAATAGTAAAATAGTGTAAATAATTACAATACCTCATCTCAGAAATAGGGACATATTCTGAAGAAGGACGGAGTTTACAACGGCCGAAACGTCGTGAATATGACAACAAAGATAAGGACAACAGTCTGAACAATGTAAATAGTGTAAATAATTATAATACCTCATCTTAGAAATAGAGACAGATACTGAAGAAGGACAGAGTTTACAACGGCCGAAACGTCGTGGATATGGCAACAAAGATGACGACGAGAAGGTAACCCCCAAATTACCACGTCCTGAATCGGGCATCAAATCCTATATATAGATGCACCAACATAAACAAGGACATGAAGCCACCTAGGATACACAGACATAAAACAATGGGTAGCTGAAATCTATATAAACGCCCGACCGATGAGGGAAGAGATGTTATATCTCATATGCGCGCAAGAAGAAAAAATAACGAACGTTAGAAGAAAGACCTGAATCCACATACTCTCAAAACGGCAGCTTTTAATTCGATGGAAGTGAATGAGTATTTGCTTCATTATTATTATTATTATTTTACGTATAAAATATCTAGTCATTTACTCATATCAGAAGGTACTATAATTACGCATATACAATTTCCACAACCAGAGGATAAAATAAGGATGTGTAGCGTTCCATGATCACCTACGACCTTAAAAAAATAATGGTCCATCTCGTAGTGGATATATATATATATATATATATATATATATATATATATATATATATATATATATATATATATATATATATATATCAGGTCATCTCATAAGTTCTGTCCGAATTTTAACTTTTGTTAAAATGAACGAAATTTAAAGATTATTTTATAATGTCTAATGGAGCTGAACATTATTTTTATATTTAGATGCATTTAAACTGGTCAAATTTTATTTCAGAGAACAATAAAATTAAATTTTGTTTGATTAAAACCTTGCTAACATGGAAGTACCCAAGAATCATTTGAGACACATAATGCTTTATGAGTTCAAGAAAGGAAACACAGCAGCCGAAGCGGCTAGAAACATTCACTCAGTTTATGGAGAGGAATGTGTGAATGAAAGAACTTGCAGAAGATGGTTTGCAAAATTCAGAGGTGGAGATTTCGCCCTTGAAGATGAAGATCGAACCGGACGTCCAGTTGAGTTTGATGAAAAGCTTCTTGAAGCAGCCCTTGAAGAAAATCCTGATTTATCATTTGAGGAATTGTCAGTGGTTCTCAGTTCAAACCATACAATTGTTCATCGTCATCTTCAACAACTTGGAAAAGTTCCTACACTTGGATAATGGGTACCTCATGAAGTAACAACCTCAAATCCCGAGTTGACATTTGCTCTTCTCTCCATTCTCGCCAACATGTTTCACCTTTTTTGGATAGACTTGTGATTGGTGACGAAAAATGGATCTTTTATCGAAATGTTAAGCGTCGTAGACGTGGCTTAGTAAAGGGGAAGGACCCCAGCCACAGCCGTGAAGGGAACTTCATGGGCAAAAGGTCTTCTTTCAATCTGGTGGGATCGCCAAGGAATAATCCACTTTGAATTCTTACCACCTAATGCAACAATTAATGCTCAAATATACTGTCAGCAATTAGAGCGTTTGAACTAAGCTTTGAAAAAAAAAAGACCTGCTCTAGTGAATCGAAAAGAGTTGATGTTTCATCAGGACAATGCGCGACCCCAGACGGCAAGAATCACGTCACAAAAGATCGAAGAACTTGGTTGGGAGAAAATTCCTCATCCACCTTATTCTCCCAATCTTGCTCCTTCAGACTATCATTTGTTTCGTAGCTAACAGAATCATTTGGAAGAAACAGATTTTGTAACACAAGAAGAGCTTAAACTGACATTTGTGAGTTCTTCGAATCAAAGCCAAAAGAATTTTACAGTAATGGAATTAGTAAGCTTGTTTATAGATGGAAGGAATTCATAGATAATCAGGGAAAATACATTGTTGATTGAATCTGTAATTAAATGTAACATTTGGTCGCTTGTTTTCTTTATTCAAAATTCGGACAGAACTTATGGGATGACCTGATATATATATATGTATATATATATATATATGTATATATATATATATATTAAGCGTTTCACCCCAAGCAAGGTGGGAAGCCACTAGCACGCAAGAGAGTTGGATCGAGAGCAAATAGGAGTGATAGAGGAAAGGATGAAGAGAAGGATAGGGGATAGATCAAGGCATCTGGAGACGTCGATTGACATTACATTTGAATAGTTGGAGATTATAGCTATCAGGGAAATAGGAAAACGGGAGTGAGTTCCACAGGCTAGAGGTGCGAGACATGAAGCTATTGGAGTAGAAGAGACGGTTACATTTAACAGTTTCGACAGTGAAAGGGTGAGAACGAGATGCCAGCCTAGTTGAACGCTTAAATTCATGAAGTCTGGGAACCAGTGAAAGCAGCTCGTCGGAGCAGTTACCGTGAAAGTATTTGTAAAAAAGACAGAGGGAGGCGATGTCACGTCTGTGAGAGAGCGGCTGCAGACGAGATGCCAGGTCAGGGCCTATTACATTGCATATCCGTCTCTGGATCTTATCAAGAACCTTGAGACAAACAGAAGGGTCTCCAGACAATATATGGCAGCAATACTCCATGCAAGGGCGAATTGTTGATTTGTAGATTTGAAAGATCGATTCCGGGGAGAAAAATTTCCTGGCGCGGCACAGGGAGCCAAATTCCCTTGCGGTGGACAAAGCTATTGACTCAATGTATTCGTTCCATCTCGGGTCAGCAGACAATGTGAGACCGAGCAGCCGCAAAGAAGTGCTGTCGTGGATTTGAGCGTCAGACATTCTAATTGTGGGTAGGGATGGTTCTCTGTGGTGAGTAATAGAGAGCAGTTTTGTTTTTGAGGCATTAAAGTTAACCTGCCAATTCCTGCCTCAGTCCACAACCGATTGGAGTTCCTTTTCGATACAAACGGCCAGATTAGTTTTGTCAACGACACTAGATTTGTTTTTGAGGCAGGAGTAAATGGTAGTGTCGTCCGCATCTTTGAAGTTATGGTTGCTTGGGTGTGATTTCCTTTTGTCTTCATTTGATTTTAGCATCGTCCACCTGCAGGACTTTCTGCTATCCAATATTGTCTATTCGTGGTCTTATTCTTTTGCCAAATTCAGAATAGTACGAAGTTACCAATTACCTCATCACAGTTTCAAACTCGTGTTGTGTAAATAAAAATAAAGTACAGATAACTCTTTATATTATGAAATGGATCCTAGTTCAAAAATGATAAAAAAATTCAACATTTGTCGATTCTAACAAATGCCGTATTTTGGGGAAGTTTTAAAAAATAATAATCCTACAAAACTCAACGATTATTCCCTATATTTTTTACAAGCGGACTAGTAAATATAAGTAGATCCATATCGGCACAACAATGACACGACCGTATAAAATTAAAAACATAGATACGAGATATAAGTAAACAAAAAAATATTTGTTTATATTTGCTGATTTATTTTCATTGCCAGATTATTTCTTTTCTTGTGTTAGTTTTTTATATTTACTATTTTTTAAAAATCTTAGACATCCGATTATTTTCTAAATAGTTTCTTTGATTGATATAATTAATATTTGACGAACAAATATGCAAATTACATTAAAGCCAGGGTCTCATCTGTTTTGACAGAGTTCGACCTTTATTTACACTCTTGTGTTTATAATCGAATCCCAGCTGACATTCACGTCTTTTAGTAACATTCTCGAGCCAAAATTAAACACTTTAAATAAACGACATCAACAAATTTCTTTGCTAATGCAAATTAGTCAAAAGAATTAGAACAGATTTATTGCGGGGCGGAAATAGTTTTAACTTCAACGCGAATGAGTCCGAACTTTTATTGTCGATAACTCCAAAACGTTAGATTTTATTTAGATTTATTAGAAAATAACAATAATATAATAATAATAATTATATATATATATATATATATATATATATATATATATATATATATAGATTTATCAGAAAATAACAAAGAATTGTTATTTTCAAATTAAGCATGTACATTTAAACCTAAATGGAACTATTCAGGACATTTTTATCAGAAACTGAGCGCAAGGCTTGAACTACAAATAACCCTCGAGATGAAATTAGTTCTGTCACCCGATTATCGTAATTTTTTCTGGAAGGAAAGTGAAGCTAGAAATGTATCGTTGTAATCTGTATCTGAATTAAAAATCGCTCTAAAAATGTTAATTTGTACGCACGATTCCTATAACCCATTGGCGACATTGGAGCTGTCGGAGTTAGCTCTTCCTTAATTCCCAAATTGTCACTAGTGGGCACTCTCCCTATACTATAAATACTGGGCGAATTCTCACCTCGTTCTTTTTATCATTTCTTCATTTCAGCGACTACAATGTAAACTCTCTTAGAAGATCCGCGTCTTCCCATTTGTGGGAGACGCCATGAACATTATACACACATACACGTACGTACGAACATGCACCAAAGATCAGACACCAATGTTTACACACACACAAATGTTATTGTCCATTGTAAAATTGTTTTGTTTAATACATATATTTGTTTATATATATATATATATATCGGTTTTGTTTGTCTTCTTTATCTTCCGGCCATTTTCTTATAATTAGACCGTAAATCCTAAAATTGTCACTAGGGATCATTTTCCCTATACTATAAATACTGGGAGACTTCTCGCCTCGTTATATATATATATATATATATATATATATATATATATATATATATATATATATATTATATATATATATATTATTTTGTTTGTTTTCTTTATCTTCCGGACATTTTCTTATAGTTAGACCTTTTAATATTCTACCAGGATTTACTTACGTGTTTTTAGTACAGCAACACGAAAACACACACGGTCCTCTACAGAGCAACACATCTACTGTAGCCGTGTCTAGTAACAGGACCCATATCTATTCATGTTTATTTATTTATACATGATTAATGAACTACTAGACTGGTTGCCAACCATGGCTAGAGAACAAAGATTACCTTACTATTTAATCCACAGCAGGGGGTTATGTATTTGTATCTTTCTAAAGGGTACTTGTACGAAAGTGAACATAAGGCATTCGAACCGAGCTCTGCGGTGTCCCGTTTGGAGCTGCTAAATCGTTACAATAGCCGCCCAACCGGACGTTACTTTAGTGCCCGACATAATGAAGTAAAAGAAGATATGTTGTTTCCTGTTCAGCGCTATGTGCAAAAAATATTAGAAAATAGAAATACAGGTAGAGGGTGAAATAAACAAACATTATATGCATAGATGTGTATATAACGATAAGAAAGGTCAACCAAGTAAAAGATCTCGAAGGCAAAACAGTCTGTAAAATTATAGTGATCAATATGAAGAGAGAGAGGGAGGGAGAGAGAGAGATTATGGTGATAAATATCAAGAGAGGGAGAAAGAGAGAGGTTATAGTGATCAATAAGAAGAGAGGGGGGAAAGAGACAGTTATAGTGATCAATATGAAGAGAGGTAGAAAGAGAAAGATTATAATGATAAATATCAAGATAGGGGGAAAGAGAGAGGTTATAGTCATCACTATGAAGAGAGGGGAAAGAGAGAAATATTATAGTGATCAATAAGAAGAGACGGAGAAAGAGAGAGCTTATATTGATAAATATCAAGAGATTGGGAAAGAAAAAGATTATAGTGATCAATTTGAATAGAGGGAAAACACGAAGGTTATAGTGATCAATATGAAGAGAGAGAGAGAGAATCGTGATAAATATCAAGAGATGGGGAAAGAGAGAGGTTATAGTGATCAATAAGAAGAGAGGAGGGAAAGATACAGTTATAGGGATCAATATGAAGAGAGGAAGAAAGAGAAATGATTATCAAGATAAAAGATAAATTATAGTCATCAGATGGGGGGAAAGAAAATATTATAGGAAAACAAGAGATGGAGAAAGTTTATAGTGATAAATATCAAGAAAGGGAAAGAAAAAAAGAATAGTGAAAAATATAAAACACGGGATAGTGATCAATATGAGGAGAGAGGGATAAATATCAAGAGAGGGGAAGAGATTATAGTGATCAATATGAACAGACAGTTATAGTGATCAATAAGAGAGAAAGAGAGAGATTATAATGATAAATATCAAGAGAGGGGGAAAGAGAGAGATTATACTGATCAATGTGAATAGATGGGAAAGAGAGATGTTATAGTGATCAATAAAGAGAGAGAGAGAGAGAGAGAAATATCAAGAGATTGAAAGATTATAGTGATCAAATAATAGAGGAAAACACATTATAGTGAGAGGAGGAAAAGAGAGAAATATATGTAATCAATATGAAGAGCGGAGAAAGAGAGAATAGATGGGAAAAGAGTGATCAATATGAAGAAGAGAGGTTATAGTGAAATATCAAGAGAGAGATTATAGTGATCAATATAAATAGAGGAAGAGAGATAATATCAATATAAATAGAGAGAGAAATAATATGAAAAGAGAGGGGAGAGAAGAGAAAAAAAAAGAAAGAGAGAGGGAAAGAAAAAGAGAGAGAAATAAAGAAAGAAAGCGAGAAAGAGAAAGAGAGAAAAGGCGAGGAAGAGGGAGAGAGAGAGGGTGAAGGAAAGAGAGAGAAAATATAGCAACAAGTAAAATTAAATGTTCACTTATTTGTTTATTATCTTGGTATCGCGTTGTTTACATCCACTTAAAAAAGATAAAAAACAAGTTTGAACTCATTAAAGACTTGAATTTAGTCATCGCTTTGTTCATCTTGTATTTTTTTGTTTTTGTTATCATTCACCCCAAGAAAGGCAATAAAGCCACTAAGATGCAACGGGTGCGAGAGAATATGAGAACAAAAACTTCTGTTAAGGAGAGAGAACAATAAATAAAAAAAATAAGAATTAAGGAGACAGAAGATAACTCTTGACTTTGCATGTAAATCATTTAAGATCAAATTTCTCTTGGAGCCAAGAAGCCGGTAGAGAGTTCCACAAGCAAAAAGTTTTGTAGGAGAAAATGTTAACATAGAACTTACGATTGCATTTAGCTATTTCAATTGAAAAAGTGATAAGGACTTGTTGCCAATCTAGTATTGCGTTTAAATTCATAAAATCTAAGTATCATGTCGGAAATTATTCAGAATAATTACCATATAAATACTTCTAGAAAAGGCAGAGAGAAGCTACGTAACGGCGGTGAGAAAGTGACTGAAGCCAAGATGAAAGGTCAGGACCAATAAAGTTGCAGATTCTTCTTTGTATTTCATCAAGAATCTCTAACTACATAGCAAAAGCACCAGACCAGATGTGGCAGTTTCCACATTTTAGAATATATACCCTGCATGCAACCTAAGGTTTATAACCTGTAAGAAAAGATGTCTACATATAAAATTGGCGAGCGAGATTCCTGTTTCATCTAGGGTAAGTTTCGCTTTTGTACAAATATTAATGTTTCAACAGTTTTGTAATTTATGACTGAATTACAAAAGATGATTTGGTTAGGATCAAAGATCTTCCCATCATGTCCGCTGTGGTATGTTGGAAAGCTCTTTGAAGACCGTCAAAAGGAACTGGGTCCGTTTTGAAATTAAGTAACAAGGTAGTGTTTCTCAATTATTTTAACTCCGAGAAGAATAACTTTTTTGTTTATTTTTAAGTCAAGCAGACGATAAACTGACCTCGAACAGATATCAGGCAAATTATAAGTAATGGTAATATTAACCGTTTCTCTACAAGGATAAATTTGCCATTCACTGACCTAACAGACAGTACAGCTTTTGATTCAAATTTATAAAAATTTTCCCTTTAAAAACTTTTTCAGGTAAATAGGTTTCTCAATTTCAGTTGCTGTTATCGCTTTAACTTGTACTGAATGGGCTTTCCTTCCTAACTTTTTATTTAAAGTAGTGTGGATTGTCAACAAGTTCATTATGTCATTAATTTATCTACGAGTTAAATGTGTTATCCATTTTAGTTGTTGCTGATTTTGGTAGTTCTCAAGGGATGTGTGTTATTTGGTACAGTTCTTTGTGATTCTGTAGCACCAATCCACAATATTCAAAGAAGGGTAAAACAATCATGTTTTTGGAGCTGGAGCTGTTAATATCCTAGAGAAACATATCGTGTAAATTAATATATCTCTTAAAATTACTTGTATTCTTAGCTGACGAATTTTCATTTTCTTATCCATATTAAAACTTTAATTCCTCATCAGTATTTTCATTAATATATTCATTACGAATTGAAATTCCCCTGAGTTATTATGACACTTATTTTTAGATTAAATTATGAATGTAAATACTGTTTACTGGCTGTCAAGACCGACGTCTCAAGCAAATTAGTCATGCATTCTTCTTGCAATTTTGATTACTCATCTGAAAATAATTGTGCGTTTTTAAACATCAGGCGGAGGCGAGATCATAAAGATAGGTTTACTTATCCGAAAATACTTACAAAGCCAGCTTACACTTCTAAATATCCATTCCCGATATATATTCACTGAAAATACAATCATTTTATGCTACCCAATGTTCTAATAAAATCTGCGGGAAATGCTAATAAAATTTCAGTTAATCGTGAACACTCATGTACATATAAATTAGTGTTTAAATCATATAGTTTAGTCAAATTTCTAGTGAAAATATCCGGGACTATAACAGTGCATTTTCATTTGTGTCTTTTGGTGCAAATATAAATGTCAACCATGTTAAGGGGAACCATATTGTTTCAGAATGAACGAGCAAACGTTTCATTATAGCGCCAATTATCATCCTAAAGCAATTTGGCATTCACTAGTAAATTAATTTCGAAAAAAAAAAAAATGAATCCACCTGATTATAAATAAATCAATTATAAATAAAATAAAATAATTAATAAATTTAAATGTTTAACTACAATTGAAAGACGCTGCTTGAGTGGATCTTACATCTCAGCAATGGAATAAGAATGAAACCAAAGTGGTTTTCTACAATGTGTATGACATAGCGTGTCTTAGTCGTGAGGCTTGGGACCGGTGGAACTAAGGAATGTAATTCTCTTGAACACTTTCCATAAAAATAGTGATAGAGAAGCGATTGACTTTCGACGTTTAATCTATGGGAGAGAGGTTGTAGTGTGGAAAATAATTTATCACCCACAAGGATGTGGAACCTCTTTTGGGCTCTATCGAACCTCGAAATTGGAGACTGGGCAGCAGTACTTCATCTTCGGCGTAATCTGTGCTGCTTTTATCAAAACATGTCAAAGTAATGATAATTATAAAATTGCAGACAATTGTTGCAGAAAAAAAAGGTACATCTTAATTTTACTAATTGGCCAAATGATGTGTGTTTCCAATGTTTTTTTCTGTAAAGATAATTGAATTCTTCAGACGTTCACTAAATAAATCCCAAAATCTTGGGGATTAGAACTAAACAGATTTTTGTTTCTTTGTCTTATGGCTTATTTGTCTTAAACCTTATTCTCTGTGATCGTACACAGTCTCTACGGATGGAAGTATTGTAAATAGGATTGTTAGAGTCAACATTAATGTAGTTAGGAGTTTCATGTTCCTTATAGTACAGTTTAAATGTATTACTATTCAGGTTATATGTGACGTCTAGATAATCTATGATTTTAAGGTTGGGAGTTATCACTAACTTAAAGTCCAGTAACTTAAAAGCTTTAATAATTTTTCTGTAATTTTACAGTAAGAGGACCATTACTATTAGGAACATAAATTAGCCCATCATCTTTATATAGTCTTAATAGTTTATCTTCAACAATTCTACGAGAATCTCTAGAATATATAGGCAGACAAGCAACTTAGGCCGAATCATATGTTCCCATCGGGACGTCGAAATCGTCACTCCTGCTCTTCTTCCTGGTGGAATCATTAAGTGTTCAGAGCGATTTCCTGGCAGTAAATATGATATTGATTTCATCATTACATATCTCCATATTGTTTTTAGCAAATTTTATGCAATCAATCAAGAGGTCTCTGGAAATAGATGAATAAATATCAATCATATCGAACTTAATAAAAGTTGCTCTCTTTACACTCCATATTATTGAACCATTTGAAGCCATGTAATCAATGTTTCCAAAGATTGGCACTGGTTTTAATTAGTAGTTTGTCAATTATTTTTATTATATTTTTTGAAATTATACCTAGCTCAGAATTATTGGGATTAATTAAGCTAGATTGAGTTTTATTCGAGAAGTTAGGTTTATGGTTTTAAATAAAATATGTGCATCTTTAGTATGGATCTTCCCATCATACCACAGCGGACATGATGGGAAGATCTTTGATCCTAACCAAATCATCTTTTGTAATTCAGTCATAAATTACAAAACTGTTGAAACATTAATATTTGTACAAAAGCGAAACTTACCCTAGATGAAACAGGAATCTCGTTCGCCAATTTTATATGTAGACATCTTTTCTTACAGGTTATAAACCTTAGCTTGTCTTTCAAAATGGATAGCATCCTGGGTATGATGATAAACTACATTCAACAGAAAGACTTCTGACCAGAAGATATTGAGGAGCGTGAAACCGCCTCTTAGTTGCTGATGTTCTTAGGTCCACCCTGAACTAGGGTGGTAGCACCTGTTAGGGTCCCAGCTGTGGGCAAATAGTGAACCCACAAATTGGTACCAAAATACTATGAAAATGGAAAAAGAGGTTTTAATATCAGCAATACATTTTTGCAAAAGATTATTACCGGCAATGAGTTTTTGAACAAAAAATAATACCAGCAATCCATGTTTGAAAAGAAAAAAAAATTGCCAGTAATAAATTTTTGAATCAAAAACTGTTGTCAACATTAGAAATCTTGTCTGCCTTAAATAACCCAGTAAGGTTGATATGCCGTAAAAGAAACCAAACCAAACCAAAATGGTCTAAAATGTTATGGGAATAATATTAACAAAATAATAAGTGAATTCAACATTTGAACGGGTTCAACGTTTCTTGTAATAACATCGACAAGAAAACGAATGAGATTAAATGAAACAAAAAGCTCTCTCCCAATTTTATATGTGGACACCTTTTCTTACATATTATAAACCTTAGGTTGCATGCAGGGTATTCTGGTGTTCTTATGTCCATCCTGAACTAGTGTGGTAGCACTTGTTAGGGTCCCAGCTGTGGGCAAATAGTGAACTCCCAAATTGGCGCCAAAAAATTATGAAAATGGAAAAAGAAGTTTTAATACCAGCAATATATTTTTGCAAAAGATTATTACCAGCAATGAGTTTTTGAAGAAAAAAGTAATACCGGAAATCCATTTTTGAAAAATAATATTAGACTTTCGCCATTCTATCATCAATGTTCAGATTATTAGCCAATTCTGCCTTTGCATTTTCTATCTCAAAGAGCCTAGTATTATATATATCTTTTTTTTTTTATAAATATCAGTAATTTTGTCTGTTAAGATTTTCTAGTATTTAGAAGAGTTACAATATTATATACTTTTAGATTTATCTGCTCTAAACCAAACTTGAGTTTTTAACCATATTAATATCCTTGTTTAATGTCTCCTGAAAAACTTAGAGTTTCTACTAAATTTCATACTCTTAACACCGTTAAATAAGTCCTTTTCAAATGGTTCCAATAGTTTGCAGGAAGGTGGATTTTTTGAGTTCTTAAATTGTAAAATTCAATTCTATTATATTGAGTTTCAGAGGGATTCATGGAAGGAATGAAGAGAATGGTATGGAATATTCTTTAAGAAGTAATCCGGACGAAATTTATTCATTATGGTAGAGGAAGGAGGTCGTTCGAAATTTCAAAGTCTAGATAGGTGATAGTATATAGGTGAGGTAGTTCGAATTTACAAAGGTATTAATTTCCCAGAGAGCTCAACTATTCAAAATAGGAGCATTGATACAGGTAAAAATCCGTCGGTAAATATCCAAATGAGAGAAATAACAGATTATTATTATTATTATTATTATTATTATAAGATATTATAATAAAAAAAAACATGTTGAAATCGCTACACAAAAGCTTTCATGTTTCAATATTTTGATTATACTTCTTCAGGCGATGGAAATTAACTAATAATAAGTAAGTTATTTACCCGAAGAAGAACAATCAAAGTATTGAAATATGAAAGCTTTTGTGTAGCGATTTCAATAGGTTTTACTCATTTATAATAATAATAATAATAATAACAATAATAATAATAATAATAATATCTATCTATCTATCTATCTATCTATCTATCTCTCTATCTCTCTCTCTCTCTCTCTATATATATATATATATATATATATATATTGCTGTGACCTTGTTAGGGCCAGGAATAACTACACAAAAACAGGAATTGAGTGAAATAAATATATTAACAGAAACAGTAATACAAACATATACAAACGAGAATGTTACAGCAAGAATTTTCTTCTGACTGTCAGAGGTGTCGGCTGGAAAATTCCCTCTCCAAAAGGCAGTACCTGCTCCTATTTGTAGCTGGAGAGTCCATGCGTGTGTGGGTAAATTACTATAACATATATATATATATATATATATATATATATATATATATATATATATAGTCTGAAGGTGTGCTATATTTATGGAATAAAGATATCAGAGATAGAGCGTGTGTAAATATAAAAGTGAACATATTTATATATATATATATATATATATATATATATATATATATTAAATAAAACAGACCACTTTAAGGTTCAATGTAATAAATTATTTCACCACAGCCCTTTTAAAGGACTGTGGATCATCGAACTTTGGAAGTAAAGTCTGATGATCTACAATCCTTTAAAAGGGCTGTGAAATAATTTATTACATGGAACTTTAAAGTGGTCTGTTTTCATTCAAATTATTTGCTCTGGATTTACATTGAGCTCTCTGGATTTTATCCTCCTTAGGTTTACCCATACGGATTACCTAGTTTTTCATAAACTAAATATATATGAGCATCAACAATGGGGCGTGTTCTTCAAACCAAAATAAAGACAACGAATCCGTAAAAACATGTCCGAACATTCTACCTTTTTGAGTTGAGTAAAATGCTTAGGTCCCTGTAGCGCTCCAGTAATTACCTGACTTCTCCTGCTAAGGTCTACTTTTACAAGAACCAGATAAGGCCTAAAATGGTGTACTGCATCCATATTTGGGCAGGAGCTACCCCGTCCTCACATTCAGTCTCGATAGAGTTCAAAAGCGCACATGCCCTTCTTTTTGGGTAACAAATTATTAATCCGTACAGACATCTCTCAAAGAAGAAACGCCACAAGCCTCTTAATACTCTATGGCCATTTCCATGAAAAGTACTCAGAGGAACGACATTCCCTGAATTCTAACCTTCACGGCTAAAATCTGCCAAAATCTGGAATAAAAATCTGGTAAAATCTGGAATACGAACCAGCTTCGTATTCCAGTGGTGAGAAGCAGCTTCCTCGAGCATCTTCCTGCAATTCTGTGGAACCGACTCTCAAGATCTCTAAATTTCAAATCTGTTCAAGTGTAGGGTTAACAGCTATTTTCACTGCATATCCGCATAAACTGTGCTTCTTACTTTGTCGTCGTAGACCCTGGGATTGTACAAGGGGAATCTCACCGCAAAAAATATGAACAGGTTTCAACAGAAAAATAAGATCTACACTAGCGAAACGAAAATCGTCTTTACGATTAATGATTATCTGAAATATCTCCTGACAGAATTAAGTTTCTAACTAATTTATGTTCTACATATTTTATTCTTCCTGATTTACGTACGCCATATTGTTTCAGTAAAAAAATTATTAAGGCGTGAAAGATAAACTGAAATAGGCGGGTCGTTTTTTAATCGGAGGTGACTCATGGATTATAACAATTTCAGTGCATTCTAAATAATGCATATTCACTTTTCATTAAAACAACGTTTTCCACGTCAAAGTTGTAATTTTTTCGGTTTCACCCCATGCAAGGCGATAAAACCACTAAGACACAAGGAGTTCCACGGCGTGGAAGAATTAAGAACAAAAACATTATTAATGAAGGTGAAGAGAACAGAGTAATTAGGAGAACAATAGATAGCGATTGACATGGTATTTAAATTTTTGCGAATTAATGTTGGCTGGAAACCATGGAGACGGAAGGGAGTTCCACAAGCGAGAAGTGCGAGAAAAGAAACTGTTAATATAGAACTTCCTGCTACATCTATCCAGCTGAATTTTAAATTGATGAGATCTCAACACCAGTCTAGAACCGCGCTTCAATTAAAAAAGTACCCTAGCTGAGGGCTGATCCAAACAATTACCATAAAATTATTTATAGAAAAGATACAGAGAGGCAACTTTACGGCGATGAAAAAGTGACTGAAACCGAGCCGCCAGATCAGGACCAATAATATTGCTGATTTTCTTTGGATTTTATGAAGGAGCTCAAGATAAATAGCAGAGCCACCGGGACAAAGGTGAGGGCAATATTCTAGGCATAGACGAATGATAAGATAGATTCTGGAAAGAAAAATGACCTCACACGACACAGTAAACCTATTTCTTTGCAGCTGAACTAACAATGGATTCAATATATATATATATATATATATATATATATATATATATATATATATATATATATAATTCCGGTTCTATACATGAGCCCCGCGCGTGTTGATTAATTTTAAATCCCATCCATGTCCAAATAATATTTTCTTTAAATTTCGGAAGGTTTGTCGGGTGTATTTTGTCGATGTCGTTTAAAATAATAAATAAAATTTGTCTTCGATATAAGCCATTGCATCATATACTCGTTAACCTTTACTCACACCCCTCAAACACTCAATCACACACACGCACAATATCACACACGCACACACAATGACACACACAAAACACGCACATACGGTTTACGCCCAAATATTGAAACATCGGTCCCGGTACGATCACCTAAGTTAAGCAACGTCGAGCCTGTTCAGAACCTGGATGGATAACCACTGGAGCTACAAGCTTGGATGTGAGGGTGGTGCAATGAATAAAGACTCGGAATCGGAAACCACAGAGCCTGGCCCCAATTCCTGTCAGTTTCGTTACTTACGAATACCTAGACGATAGACTTGCAAATATTCATCGTGTAACAGCGCGGTGACCCTGTTTAAATGCATGAATTTAAAAGATGGTGATTTTGAGGAGCTACTAATTGGATAATAATTATTAAAATTCTCATTAAAGTAGGTTGAATGGTTGAGAAGAGATTTAAAAGCTAAAAGCGTTAAAATTTGTTTGAAAATAATAAAATGGAATTAGGAACAGATCCTAGCAGAATCGAACCCAGATTTAATGAGTAAAATTGATCAAAACCACGATACCTAACCCTGTCCACTTGCCAAAGTTTAGAAAAAGACGATTAATGTTTTGTCAGAATTCCTTGGATTCCAAAGAACTTAGAAATCGGACGTTTTGTTTACAATACTTCTATCTGTAGCGAATGTGTACGGTCACAGAAAATAAGGTTTAAGACAAAACATGAGACAAAGTAACAAAAAATCTATTTTGTGCTAATCCCCAAGATTTTAGGATTTATTTAGTGAACGTCCGAAGAATTCAGTTATTTTACAGAACGACTTTGAATACACACACCATATGGCCAATTAGTAAGATTAAGACGTACCTTTTTCTGCGACAATCGTCTGCAATTATTATAATTACCATTACTTAGGTTTTCTCAACGATAAGTAGGCCACCTGGAATATAATAAAATTTACGGGTATATGGAGATAATGGAATTGGGCATTGTGAACTTTCATTTTCTGAGGCCTAGCTAGGTAGAGCAAGTCATCAGTCATTGTTATATGAAAAGATTTCCCTATATAAAGTCAGCACGCATTTCGCTTGCTGGTCATTTTTTCCGAATAGGGGAAACGGCCTAGTCAGGAGCGATCAGCTCGGAACGGCCCGGAATTGCTTGCAAGACAGTCGTCGCTATCAATTACACCCACAATTCCCGGGCCGGTCCGAAAACACAGAGACGCGCATAGCCGAAGAATGGTGTGAGAGTCGATTGACTGGATACCAATTTAACGATTACGGCCAAAATCTTCAAATCAACACACCTTTAGTATAGTATTTATTCAACAAGTTTTTCCTTATATTTAAAAAAAAATTGTTAGATTTATTAAGAGTGTTGTGCATTTTATTGAAGGGATTCTTATTCCAGTTTGATCGTAGCTGTCCCGAGATGAAAGTGAAAAATGTTTACCACGGCCGTAGACTGGAATTACGTAATCTTTTCTATGGTACACAACGTATATAAGGGATTCATACTAGACTTCGCAGTCAATTCCACTATCGTAAGATTTTGGGAAACCCGAATCAATCCTATCGAGACAACATACTAGCCCCAAACAAGGAGAGAAAAGAAAGCCGTATAACCCAAGAGGTGGGTATTACTCAACAAAGCGGAGCTTCTGGAGTAAAAAGGGAAGAAGTGACAGGACTCGGGGCCGGTAAGAGTGGTGTATGAATTGAAAAGTGATAAGTGTATTGATAAACGGTCAGAGACTTTTTATGGTGATAATCTTGGGTTTCTATTGGTTGGCCGTGGAACCAAAATAAAATTTTGTTTTGTCATTATTCTTAATGCTAGCCTTGTAAATGACGCCTTTATACATACATCTATGATTTATTGGACAGTTAATGTTCTTTCTGCAATTACACTTTATTTCTGTGTTAATATTTTTTTATTAAGGCTGTTTAAATATTTGTTTAATGTGACATTATTATTCTGTGCTATATGTTGTTCAAGGTTTTTGGTGCAGCTGTAGCTAATCTTAATATTATTTTTATTGAAGATTTTGTGGAGTAATGGGTTATGGATGAAAAGTTTGTGGATTAATTTTAGGAAAATTCTACCGATGTTTGCTATGACATTACTGTTAACAGGTGCGTTAATCCAAATTACGTTGCATTTTCTATTCTTATGTTTATTATTGGCATTCTTACTAATGTCTGGAATATATTCTAACTTAACATTATGTTTATAAATACATTACAAAATAATACAAACATCCACCAGAAGTTTTAAATAACTTGCACAAATCTGTACAACACAGATTCTCAAATAACTCTAGCAACAAAATTGTTTTTGACAAATATAATACAATGTAGATACACTAATAAAATTAAACTTGTGTTTTGTGTGTGGGTGAAATTAATAAGAATTTAATAATATAATTTTATATATATATATATATATATATATATATATATATATATATATATATATATATATCGTCAGACTCGTGGCCTCTTGACGTAAATGTTCACTTTTATATTTACATACGCTCTATCTCTGATATTGAGCACGTTATCCCATAAATATACCACATCTTAAGATTATATTTCTTCCTATATATACATATATATATATATATATATATATATATATATATATATATATATATATATATAACCAAAAGTAAAAGAACGAAGAATGAAACTGACACGTTCAAAACATTAATTCAAAAGAGAGCTCAATAAAAAGGTAGATCAATAAATATTTATTATACACTGTTACATTAGAGCATGTAAGTAACCGCTACAAAATTGTACATTGTATGTCGAAACAAAATGTACAATTTTGTAGTGGCTGCTTACATGTTCTAATGTAAAATTGTACATTGTATTTTCTAATGTAATATTTTACATTGTATGCCGAAACAAAATGTACAATTTTGTACTGGTTAATTACATGTTCTAATGTAACATATATATATATATATATATATATATATATATATATATATATATATATATGCACTCGTCAGGCCACGATTGCATATAGCATGAAACAGACTGTCGCCTCTAAGTGTTGACTTCTATGTTCACTTTTATATTTACACACGCTCTATCTCTGATATTGAGCACTTTATTCCATAAATATAGCACACTTTAAGACTATATTTCTTATATATATATAATATCTATGTTGGTCACGACGTTTGACACTACATTTGAATGAAAACTCTAACATTTTTAGGCGTTTAAGACAACATGCCTGCCTGCACACACAATTCCGTAAAATACTTGTCGAAAACACAATTATACTTCGACATGAAAACAATAGACAAAAACTCAAAATCCTTGAAGCATTATACATCAAACAGTTGAAACACAACCTAAACAAAATCAACTATGGAATCACTACAAATATCCCTAAATGTCTATAATTGGTAACAGAAGCCATTGGTTTATACCAACAGCTTCCCATACTTAATACTTCTCGAATTCAGTCTCGCGTGGTCATGTGTGACGTCATGAGCTGCGGTGCGATTTTCGCTTCTTGCGTCTTATATGCACGTGTTTATCGTTGCTAGGAAAACATCCATGTAAACAATCACAGACTATCATCACTGTCTTGTCCGTATATTGCTTAATATGCTGTACAGTAATTGACATTTTTGATAATGGCTTATGCAAGCCAAAAGCTTAGATTGGATTAAAAAATATAGATCAATATTGCGATTTTCTTTCTTCGTTTAATGATAATTTTATTATGCTTATCAGACGATGTGAAAAGAATTTACATAAAATAAATAGACAACACTTGTCTATATTATTTAATGAAACATGTAGAATATATATATATATATATATATATATATATATATATATATATATATATATATATATATATATATATATATATATATATATACCTTCTATTATTGACTGCCTTGATATGGTGGATTGCATTTTGTGCTTCTATGACCCCGGGAGCAATGTTAGTGCTATTTTTCTCCTGGCAGGTCTAACCTAGGAAAACAGGTCAATGGTTAGGAGCCAGACAAACTCTTCATCACTTAGAAGAGAGAAAGTCAATACGTTTAAATGATCGAGTAGTCCGAAAGGTGGCTCCATGATGTTATCTGGTCTTTCATTCCCAGCGTTCAAACCTTACCATAGGTGGACGCAAATTTGGATAGACACAACGCTTTGGGGAGCAATCGATGGTTGTTCTATCACTTGCTCACAAGTCATCGTGACCGAGGGGTTGAATGTGCTGTCCTTTTTTTCTGACTGTTGATCACGCTAGAAAACGCTCTATCGCCCATAAACAGTAACTAAGGTTTGATCCGCATAGTTGCAGTATAAACCTCGGGTGGGCTCTGTGGGTGTTGAACAAACACAAATGTGTCTGACTAGTAGACGGATATCCTTAGATACGAGTGGTCAACCATTTTTCATTTTTAATGTAAAATATAATAAACAATACATTAAACTAAAATATAATAAAAATCCGAATAAATAAAGAAATTAAATAAGAAATCAACAAATTACAAATGAACACATAAACACAAGTAAATGTAATAAGAGTAATAAATAAGTAATCAATAATAAATAATGAGTAAAATGATGCATTAAAATAAGTAACCAAATAATCGTTTTAAGTTTTCTGAATATTAGTGCCTTAACCGCTTAATAAACTACAAATGAACACATAAACACCTGTAAATGTAATAAGAGTGTAAAATGTAAAATAATAGTAATAATTGAATAAACAATCATTTTAAGTTTTCTTAATATTAGTGCCTTAACCGCTTAATAAACACAAATAATTAAGTAAACAATAATAAAATAATGAGTAAAATGATGCATTAAAATAAGTAACCAAATAATCGTTTTAAGTTCCCTGAATATCAGTACCTGCTTTATATGGTTCATAATTATTTTATATTTCTGAACCATTATTTGTCTCAATCTATCTATCTATCTATCTATCTATCTAAACACAAGTCTATCTATCTATCTATATATTAATAATTATACTCACAAGTTGGTAAAAAAAAAAAATAATAAATAATGGATGGCAAATAATCGTTTTTAAGTTCAATATTTGCAATTATATAAAATCAAATTGGTATCCGAGAAAAAAAATATATATATATATATATATATTATATATATATATATTTGGTAAAAAGGAAGGAATTGAAACATCCAAACAGGGCGAAAAATCGTCCAGTGTCTTAAACTTTCAACCAAAAGAAAAAAACCAAAAAAACTAGCGAGTAACTAAGATAAAACGTAGAGTGCTCAATACGCCAAGTAGAGTAAAGTGATAAAATAATCCTAAATAGCCAGAAACTACCTTCCTAGGTTTGTCCTAAATGGATCTTCAGCGTAAGCTGGCTAAAGAGAAAATGACACGGATTTATTAGTATTATTTAGTATTAAAACTAACATTGAAAACTATTTTTTCCTCATTGGTTCTTTCTTTTTTTGTCAAGTGGTTTTATGCTAATTTAGGTTTTAGGGAATTTATAGCTTTTCTGAACCAGTCGGAATGACGACACAAAGTCATTAACCTAAAGCAATTGTCAGTTGCTATGATTGACTTTTACGTCTATTTTAATAGCGAAATCCCGGCAGTGGAATTTGCATTTAAAATTTTCAGATCATTATCATAAAAGCGACTTGATTAGATTCCTTTCATTTTTCAGTCAAGTATACTTGCTTGCATTATTATCAAAATATCACTTCATATTTTTATAATGAGATTTAAAAGATAATTACATAGAGCAGCTGTATTTTAATTTAGCTTGTCAAATCAATATAATAAAAATTACTTGATTAGATATTGTTCATTTTTCACTCAAGAATACTTGCTTGCATTATCAAAATATCACTTCAAGTTTTCAATAGCTTCCTTCTTAGAGTCAACAAGTAACAGATTTTATGTCAGTCAGAAATTATTTGTTATTACAAAAATATCTATCTATATATATATTTTTAGTGTGTACACTTGTTTGAGTCGACTTATTTTATTTTTTTTTATCTAAACAGGGAAATTAATATTTGCTGGTTATTTTTTTGTCAGGGATCACATAATTTCGATCTCTCGGTCGATAGATATTTCCTTCACGGTTAGAAATAAGCCAGGGTTATCGACTCAAATTATAATGTTTATAGTAATAACATAAAGTGATTACACGTGAGATATTCTTGTGTTTTTATTTAAAGAATGAAATTAGTGACAACTGTGTGAGAGATCTGTCTTATCTGCAGTCACATAATTTTGATCTTTGGGTCAGTGGAAAAGATAATTACAAAATTATCGACCTTCAAATTTAACTCTGGAATTGTAACAGAAACAAAAAAACAAAAACTTTACAACACACATCACTGAATATGTTTATCAAGCTCTTGATAGGGCATCTCGATATGGTGTAATAGTTAGCAAGCTTGTCTCGCTAGAACAATTACGACTGACTAGCGAGATCGATCGTCACTGGGTGCCCCGTACTTTCAGCTTTGTTCCACATCCAAGTTACGCTTGGAAAATCACTGTGAAGCTCTTGATAATAACAGCGAATCTCGAGCTGTGTCTCTAGATAAACCGAAGGCATTTAATAGCCTTTTCGTTCTCTTTCACACCCGGTAAACTCCTGCCTACCAGTGGTATTTCCACCCTGCTTGGGTAGGGGACGGGGGATTTAAAAAGTAGTAATTACTTTTTAAACTGATTCGCTAATCATTTTATCGCGGTTCGACTCCTTAAGCTTAGTCTGACACAAGGCTCTAAGTGAGGAGCACCTACTGTTGTAAAACGTATAAACCACTTTTATGCACTATAGAGAAGGAAAAGAATAATTCTAACGTTTATACTGAGATTTAAAAAAATAATTACGAAATCATTGACCTTCGAATTTAACTCTGAAATTATAAAAGAAAGAATAATCTTTACGACATATATTTTGTTATTACAATATATATATATATATATATATATATATATATATATATATATATATATATATATATATATATAGTGTGTACACTTGTTTGAGTCGACTTATTTTATTTTTTTATCTAAACAGGGAAATTAATATTTGCTGGTTATTTTTTTTTATCAGGGATCACATAATTTCGATCTCTCGGTCGATAGATATTTCCTTCACGGTTAGAAATAAGCCAGGGTTATCGACTCAAATTATAATGTTTATTGTAATAAGATAAAGTCGCTACGCGTGAGACATTTTTGTGTTTTTATTTAAACAATAAAATTAGTGACAATTGTCTGAGAGATCTGTCTTACCTGCAGTCTTATAAGTTTGATCTTTAGGTTAATGGAAAACTTTAGGGATTTCCTAAATGGAGGATTAGAAGAAAGCGAGAAACAAGGACTGACGATCAACTGCAAGAAGATAGAAATTATGGACATCAGCAAAAGAAAAAGCCCAAGAGGAAGGTTACGAAATGGAGATATAAACATCAAGCATCTTTCTTTCCTTACCTTTCTTGCATTGCTACATGAAGGTCACTTCTTGAGTTTTCTTACGCTCAAGCAACGCTTCACTCTCTCTGCCTTGAGGGGCTCTTGAATCTCGTACGACGTGAACATTACGAAATCCAAAGAAGGATCTGTAATTTAATCAGTCCTGAAATATGTGTTGTTATTTAAACATAAAAGTATTATTCACCTTTCTTCACAGGGATCTCTGGCTTTTCTGAAGCAATAGAAAAGACGACACAAGTCATAACTCTAAAACCTGTCGTTGATCGTTGCTGTTATTGAATTTTATGTATATTTTTATAGAGCAGCTGTATTTGCATTTATCTTGTCAAATCAATACAATAAAAATTACTTGATAAGATATTGTTCATTTTTCCGTCAAGAATACTTGCTCGCATATTCAAAATATCACTTCAAGTTTTCCATAGCTTCCGTCTTAGTGTCAACAAGTAACGGATTTTATTTCAGTCGGAAATTATTCGTTATTACAAAAATAAATTATAGTTTTTAGTGAGTATACGTGTTTCAGTCGACTTTTCTTGTTTTGCTTGTTATCTAAACAGTGAACTTAATATTTGCTGGCTGAGAGATCGAAGTCGTTTTCGTCAGTGACCACATAATTTCGACTGATAGCTATTGCTTTCAACGTTAAACAAAAGCCAGGAATATAGATTCAAAGTATAACCTTTATAGTAATAAGACATAGCGATTACACTTGAGATATACTTGTGATTTATTTAAACATTGAAATTAATATCTACTGGCTGAAGTTCAGTTTTGTCTGGAGTCACATAACTTTGAAGTCTAGGCCAACAGAAAACTACAGGATCTCCTATACCGGCAACCAACGGCACGCGTACCAGACGTGGCACGCGAAGCAATTTCCAACGGCACGCGTACCAGACGTGGCACGCGAAGCAATTTCCAACGGCACTCGTACCAGACGTGGCACGCGAAGCAATTTCCAACGGCACGCGTACCAGACGTGGCACGCGAAGCAATTTCCAACGGCACGCAGCCGCAAATAACATCACAAAGTCCGAACCAATAACTACAACGCAAAGAAGATAGCTTTTCAATTCTAATATATACTAGATTATATATACTATATATTACTATATAAAATATATTGTACAACAGGTATATTGACCTAGACTTGTATATAAAATACATAAGCTGTTAGCACACTGAATGATTTTAAAACCCTAAGCGGCACATAGTTAGAAAAAGGTTGTCGACCACTGTCCTAAATGCGGGTGGGGTAGAGAAAGCGAGAAAGGAAGAACTAATTATCAATAGCAAGACAGAAAGTAAGGCCATCAGCAAGAGAAAAAAAAAACTCAAATTAAATAAATATTAAGAAGGTGAAGAAGTTTTAAAATCAGGGAAGCGTTTTAACAAAGGATCGAAAATGCAACCCAGAGATAGGTCGATTGTTTGATCTAATACAATCATTCCTGTCAAACCGTGAATTGAAGGTCATTCTCAACGGATTCTCCTCCAGTTCCTATCCCACGAATGCAGGTGCTCCCCAAGGCTCCATCATTGGCCCCACTCTATTCCTTATTTTCATCAACGACTTTCATGAAGCCATAGATTCCCAAGTTGGCATCTACGCGGACGACACTACAATTTACTCCTGTCTCAAAAACAAATCTAGTGTCGCTGACAAAACTAACCTGACCGTGAGTCTTGAAATGGGCCTCCAATCGGTTGTTAATTGGGGCAAGAATTGGCTGGTCAACTTTAACACCTCAAAAACTAAACTACTGTCTATTAATCACCATAGAGATTCTTCCCCGCCCACCCCCATTAGAATGTCTGATAGTCAACTTCTTGAGAGCAACTCTCTGCGTCTGCTCAGTCTCACGTTGACTGCTGACCTGAGATGGAACAAATACATTGAGTCAATTGCTTCGTCCATCGCGAGGAAAGTTGTCTCTCTGTGCCGCGCCAGAAAATTTTTCTCCCCGGAATCGATACTTCAAATATACAAATCAACCATTCCCCCTTGCATGGAGTATTGCTGCCATATATGGTCTAGGGTACCTTCTGTTTACCTCAGAGACGGATATGTAATATAACTGGCCCTGATCTGGCATCTCGTCTACAGTCACTCTCTCACAGACGCGCCGTCGCCTCTCTCTGTCTTTTCTACAAATACTTTCATGGTAATTGCTCCGATGAGCTGCTTTCACTGGTTCCCAGACTCCATAAATTCAAGCGCCCTACGAGGCTGGCATCCCGCTCCCACCCTTACACTGTAGAAAATTTTAAATGTAGCCGTCTCTTCTACTCCAATCGCTTCATACCTCGCACCTCTCGCCTGTGAAACACCCTTCCCAATTACTGTTTCCCTGAAAGCTATAATCTCCGACTATTCAAATGTAATGTCAATCGACATCTCCAGTTACCTTGATCTATCCACTATCCCTCTCCTCATCCTTTCTTCTATCACTCCTATCTGCTCTTGCTCCAAATCTTCTGCAAACCCCTGCATCTTAGTGGCTTCACACCTTGCTCGGGGCGTAATGCTTAATATATATATATATATATATATATATATATATATATATATAACACATTTTTTTTGCGGTCACTGATCCCGAAGTCTTGGTGATGGGGTCTGATTGTTCTGTTTGTGTGTATTTTAAAGTCCTATAAAATTGTTACAAGTCCTATCACTGTAAACAGGTCTGTGTGGTGTTCATACCAATTTCTTGCGTTTTCCTTTCCGTAAAAGTTGTATATTTCCCAAAGCAGATACTGGCCCACGCTGTCATGCCGGGTTTTATATTCAGTGGGATACCCTGCAACCTGATACAAGATGGCCAATTGTTTCTGGAGATTTATCACAGAATTTTCATTTTGGGCGGACAAAATTTTCCAATATGTGAGCTTGGTAATTTCTACTAAGCAATCATTGGTCCTGTGTAGTAAGAATAAAACTTCAGGTTTCGGCTTTTAACCCTGCACTACGTAACTCACTGGTGGGTATAAAGTTTGTCTACATCAGCTTGTTTGGTACCGGTAGAATATTTACCACGAAGAGGCTTAAATTACCATTGTTTCTGCATTTGCTACATTGTAGGTCTGATTTCTTTTTTTTTTTTAATTTGTTGGCTTCACTTTATTACTGAATAAAGTTTCTTACTTCTTTCATGTTCTTTTACACAGATCATCATTCACTCAGCTGTTGTTTCCAGGTATCTTTGAAGGCCGATTGTTGTAGTTTTGTAAGACAGTTCTAGTTGAACTAATCCTCTGCCTCCTTCGGATCTGGGCACATGCAGAGGATCAACATCAGCCTTAGGATGATGTATGCGTGGCAAGTAAAACACTTTTTGGTTTTGTTATCCATTCGCTTGATATCGGCTATGATTCAATTTAGGATGTTGAAACTGCATTGCACCACAGGAGCAACCAAGCTGTTTATGGCTGATATTCATTTTTGTGAATTCAACTCAGTATTTAACAACCAGATAGACATGCCTGTAGCATTCTTTTCTTACTTGCTCCTTCATTTGGGTATGCTGCATACTAGCACCTTCGCTGACCCCCTAGGTATTTATAGGGTTCTTTTTCCACTTCCTTAATTTTTGTGACAAAATCAAGATATATTAAGTGTGCTTCTGTAATTTTTCCTTTCTTGAATGTTACTTTTGCACATTTATCTAATCCGAAGTCCATACAGATATTATCACCAAAACATTTTACAGTGTTAAGGATAACCTTCAACTTATTCTCGAGTGATATCCAACGCATTTTTGTAGTTGATCCATGCTAATGATAAGTTTATTTTCCTTGTTTTCACCTCTTCCAATATTGTTTTATTGATAATTAGTTGGTTCTTGCACCCATAACGTCCTAGTTAACACCTCTTCCGTTCTGTAAATTGTTGTTCTCAAGGAAGTTTTATGTCCTCTCGGAAATGATAGAAGTAATGATCTTGTACATTGTTGGTAGGCAGGTGATGCGCCTATAGTTGTTCGGGTTCGGCGTCTCTTCAGTTTTATGGGTAGGTATGTTACTTTCCACGTCTAAATCCGTAGTTTTCGTCAGTTTACCGCCTTTAGAGATGGTTTTGGCACAGTTGCCGATTCCGAACTCCATCCTAATGTATTCGCTGAAGTTTTTGACAATGGTGAGTAGGTTTTTCTGCTGGTTGGCATGCTTGGTAAACATTTTATGATCATCAATATAGAATAGATAATTCGGTTTATCATTCTGTATCTTGCATCTTTAGCTCATTTTGTTCAGTAAGCAGTTGCGTATCGCTAATGCAAGGTAGAAGAGTAGTGGTGAGAATGAATCTCCTTGGAAGATCCTACTTTTGATATTGATTGGTCTCGCTGTTAATGACCCGTTTGCACGGTTTGGTTTTAGTATCGTGTTCCAGTTTTTTATGCTCTCTATTATGAATTTGACCGTTGTGGGGCATACTCTGTATGTTTTAAGGCACTTCGTTATCCATGAATATGGAAAACTGTCGATCTCCTTTTTGTATTAGATCCATGCTCTCAATAAGTTTCTTTTTTTACACCGCTTCCAATATTGTTTTATTGATAATTAGTTGGTCCTTGCACACGTAACTTCCTCTTTTACATCTCTTCTGTTTTGCTGGGAGTAAATTGTTTTTCTCAAGGAAGTTTTATGATCTCTTACTCATAATAGAAGTGAGGATCATGTACATTGTTGGGATGCAAGTAATGGGTCTATAGTTCTTCAGGTTATACGCATTGACTTCTTTTTTTAGAATTTGCAGCAGTTTAATTATACCTAAATTTAGCATTTGTTCAAATTTTCATCCGGGTTCTATCGATTCAGAATAAGAGATAATAGAATTTCTATGTTTTGATGCACAGTAAATATTTAGAGACCCGTTCGCATAAAAATGTAAAAAGTTCACACAAAATTCAAGTGGCTAGAAACTCTTTCTCTGAAGTGTGATGACTACTGACTTTTTGAGTGAAATATCCTGTGTCTAAGCCCAACAAAAACGACAAAAAAAACATCTACTAATTTAATAACATAAATGAGACTGCCAGGATGCATATTTTTTATACAGACAACAGAGAAGCGAACTAGAAGGTTCCTACCATCTATGACAGGCATATACAAAGTCCGGTCCGGGGGCCAATTACGGTCCTCGGTCAAGTTTCATATGCTCCCCTCCCATCCACTATCATAGAATGTATCACTTACGGCCCGCCAGTATTGTCAATCAGTGTATGTAATGTACACATATAATAAATGCCATTTCATCTTTTACCAAAATATGGTAGCAGCACTGTGTGGAAGCCCCCTGGCGGTGTGACCCTTACCTTGAATTTTACCAACCAAACCTGGCCTACATACTGCAGTCCAGATATTAGTATCACTCATCACAATAGTGAAGGTATGTTAATTGTTTTAATCATCTGAGATGAATAAATTCTAAAATCATAGTGAATTAAATTTGTTTTGTGTTGGTCAAAAACAGTTATAAATATATTTGGACACTTGGACTTGTGTCACTTTATGTTTTCTACTTCTTAATAAGATGAATGTTGGTGTCATGTTCCCATTCATATGTTTTTAATTTAAAAGTTAACACACAACATTAATTACCAATAATATGGAATGTTTAAGATTAACCTGAGATATAGCTTCCAGGAAGTTCTTTTTTAATTTGATAGCACACAGAATGATTGACAGTCACACATATTCAACTCATCAAATTTTTATTTTTTATTTAAATTTTAAGACCTATTTAAATTTATTTGTCACCTATGTGAAGAAATGAAAATATTTCATTTGCAATAAAATTTTTATAAGTTAGTTGATTTGCATTTAATTTTAATGGTGCAAAGAATACCACACAGACCGTCACGCATATTCACCTCACCAAATTTGTCCCTCTTTGAAAAGGTTTTGACACCCCTGATCTATGGGAATAAATATTAAAAAATAAAACCAGATGCGTTGTTTGGTGTGTGATAATTTCTCTGTCATTAAAAAAAAATCAGCATAGAGAACTCATTGCACAACAATTAAGATGAAAACGTTTTGAATAAACAAAGATGAAGATGTCTCTGTGGGTGATTATAAACAATCTCACTTGTTGGTTATTGTGGCATGTGGTACTTCCTTACTTTGCCCGATTTAGCAGCAGCAGCAGCAGCAACGGAGGTAATCAGCAGGGTACAGCCGGGAGTCCAAGGGG
>CAHIKZ030005573.1:1595000-1680000 GCA_903632075.3 Acanthosepion pharaonis | reverse complement strand
AAGAACGGATTTTAATTTAATATATATATATATATATATATATATATATATATATATATATATATATATATATATATATATATAATGTAGGCCATGCTTGGTTTACGGTTCAAGGACAAACTTAAATACAATTAAAAGCTGCAAACATCCCCATAGAGAAGTTCGAATTTGTTTTTGAAAATTGAGCAAACTGGAGAAACACCTGGAATCTTTGAAAAGAATCGTCTGAACCATCTGAGAGAATTAAGAATTAACACTAAATCTGGGGCCAATACATCAGCCCATATGATGGTCAACCCTTCAGCATGTCCCTCGTGTGGATATGTTTGCAAATCCCGTGCAGGATTGTGGTCTCCTACAAGACATATACATAAAAACTGAACTGAAAAGACACTCATACGTCGAAAACGACGGGAGAGTCCATTATATATATATATATATATATATATATATATATATATATATATATATATATAATGGACTCTCCCGTCGGTTTCGACGTATGAGGTTCTGACAGCTTATTGATTCAATTACGAAATTCTGTGCGATAATCTTAAGTTATATATATATATATATATATATATATATATATAAAGTAAATCTTGGTAATCCGATGAAATCCTGAGAGCTCAATGTTAAATCGGGCCGAGTAGTTTAATTTAAAGAAAAACAGACCACTTTAAGGCTCCATTTGTAATAATTTATTTCACCAGACAATTTTATTTCTCTCTGGATCTTTAGACTTTACTTTCAAAAGGTGAAACGAAAAAAATAGATATACTTTATTACATTCGAACATATCTAAAATAGATGCATTCATGTTTCGATGCATATCACCGCATCTCATCAGGCTGTAGTAAATGAGGGTTCTCACAATTTTTAGATTAAATAATTCGGGGATTAAAAATTGTAGTAACTCTCATTTACTACCGCCTCATGAGATGCAATGATATGCATGGAAACATGAATGCAATTATTTAGCTTCTTTGTCTTTTGCTCGATAAAAAAAAAAAAATTGATCTCACGTGGAATGTTTATGCAGTTCGCTTCTCCTAGTGGTTTAAATATTTTATTAAAGCAAATTTTCCCAATCCCACTACTGGTGAATGGTAGGAATGGTCACTGACCACTCCCCACCCCAGCACAGCGTTTTCTGTAACTTGACGCTTGGGTTGTGAGATATGGCTGGCTGTACAATCACTGGCTTCCATCAGAATCGAAACTGACATTAACTTTTTGCCATGTGTGAGTATAAATTCATTCTACCAGAGAGGCATCCAAAAGCATCTCTCTCTCATATATATATATATATATATATATATATATATATATATATATATATATATATATATATATATATATATATATATATAATCAATCAACGTTTATGTATTTATTTTATTTGTCTATTCTTGCTTGGTCTCTCCCCCCCGGCCTCTTTGCGACTAATTTAACATTGATACTTGTTCTAACCTAACTTATGACACCATGTTTAGGTAGTTAGAAATCCACCCCCACCTCTAAAAAAAAGGGAAAAATGTCTCTTCACCAGGCGTTAGCCTGTCTTCAGTATTCTTTTGGTCTGGTGGCCTTGTCTTTCGCTTGATAAAATGTACTAACGTGGAACACCCACTGGAGATCATCAGAATGCTTGTGGACTACCAATATCAACCTCTGCCACTAGTGAGCTAGCATTCATGCCATATCCGCAAAAAGGTGGATAATCATACTTTTTCATTTCTCTCTTTAGAATAGAACAATGGAACTTATACTAAGTAAAAACTTAGTGTTGTGTAAGTATAAAATACTAATAAATTCCATCCTATCCCCCTGAACACACACCTAGTGTCAGCCTGGGCACTGTCAACTACTTCCCCGCCCTTATCCCTCTGTTTGTCTTTTGTCACTGTTATATGTGTTATATGTAATAGGAGTAGGTAGACCCTCCTACCGCCCGGTCAACACTCCTCCCACTTCCACTGGACATGCACAGAGGCTCACACCTTGTTTCCTGTCTAAGAAGGGGTTCCCGGTACTTTCTCTCTCTCTCTCTCTCTCTGGCTTCTGTACTAGTACTGATGTGTTTCTCTCGTGACGTGCGCAGTCTGTGGGATTGCCTCTTCATTTTGAAGGTACAAGGTTGACAGTTCACTGGTTGCTGTTTCCGACTGGTAGTTAGGAGCCCTAACTCTTGCGTAGCGTCTTGAGCGGCCGCTCTGATCAACAGTTGTATAATACCGGGGTGTTTGTAGTGCCATGATGCGCATGGAACGGTGTCCCTGCAGTCACCTCCGGTGGGCAACCCTGAGGCCACATTTTGATGCAGGCTGTGCCAACTCCTCTCTGCTCATGACGCGGTCGAAAACCATCTGCTTCTCTTACTTCAGGCCTTCTCATCTTCCAACAATTACTCAAGATGAAGACTCAAATGAACCAAAAAAGTAAACCTAAACCAGCCCCTCAATAATCACCTAAACCCCTCAACATTTCATTCTCCAATATCCGTGGCATTAGAACAAACTTCTGCAGTATGGAATCTTTCCTCACTGCAAACTGCCCGGATATACTGGCTGTGTGAGACAAACCTTGTCTCGTCTATTCCCTCCTTGATCTCTCGATCCCCGGCTACCTTCCTCTCCTCAGGAAAAACTCTCTAACCCACATGCACGGCCTTGGTGTCTATATCAAGGACCATCTCCCCCTGGCCAGAGAGTTGTCTCTCGAATCGCCAGACCTTTCGTACATGTGTCTCCGACTATCTCTCCTCAATGCCGTAAGCTATCTCTTCTTCGTCTATCGCTCTCCATCCTCTCAAGACTGTGGGATACTAGATAGCATATCTGACAACATAGACAAGGCCCTCTCTCTCCACCCGTTTGCTCATATATGTTTGTGACTTTAATGCCCATCACACCAAGTGGCTCGAGAATGCTACTACTGACCGGGCTGGCATTCAAACATTTAACTTCTCAATTTCTCAATCCCTCACGCAGATAATCGACTTCCCCACGCGTTTTTCCCTCGACTTGGCAGGTAAGGCCTCTCTTCTCGATCTGTGTTTAACTCCATCCCCGAATCTTGTAGCGCCACACAGCTCTACCCTCTTGGTAACTCCGATCACGCCGTGGTATCTGTCACCATTTCCTTCAACTCCACACCCCGCAAAGAACCTCCCACCACTAGAACCTCGTTCTACTATCAACGAGCGGATTGGGACTCGTTCCGTGACTTCCTCTGCGATGTCCCCTGGGAAGTTGTCTTTACACTTCCTGTCCAACAATGTGCTTCTGGGGTCTCATCCTGGGTTAAAGCTGGAATCGACGCTTTCATCCCCTCAAAGAAATTTAAGGTCAAGTCGCACTCCTCCCCTTGGTTCTCTGCTGCTTGCTCAGCCGCCATTGCCCATAGAAACCACTTCTTTCACCTATTTCTTAGCGACATGTCGGACTGCAATAGACGTCTCTTTGCCTCCGCCCGTGACGAGTGTAAGCGTGTCCTCAACGAAGCTAAGTCAATATTTGCAGCTCGGATGAAGGAACGAATTGCATCTCGCAAATTTGGCTCCAAAGATTATTGGCGGGTCTGCAAGAGCGTCCTGAACAATAGAAAACCCTCCATACCTCCTTTATTCAACCTGTTCGAGGTCTTGACCACCTCTACCGACAAGGCTGAATGCTTTGCTCGGAAATTCTCATTTAATTCAACGCTCGACTTCACCGGTGTACCCATACAAGACTTCCCTCCAAGAACTGAGGCCCTATTGAGCGGCTTACACATAACCCCGTCATTGGTACTGGGCATTATTTCCAACTTAGACCCCCACAAGGCTAGTCGTGGAGATGGCATACCAACCATTGTCTTGAAGAAATGCGCGCCTGAGCTAGCGCCCGCCCTCTCTAAACTGTATAATTACTGCCTAAGGAATCTTGTTTTCCTGTCTCATCCATTGTTCCGGTGTTTAAGAACTCTGGAGACCCCTCTGACCCCTCTAATTACCGTCCTATTAGTCTCCTACTCCTCTTCGGCAAAGTCTTCGAAGCCCTAATCAATACCGAAGTGGTTAATCACCTTACATCCCATAATCTGCTCTCAGGCAAGCAATATGGTTTCCACTACGCCCGATCTACAGCTGATGTGCTTACGGCCATCACTGAAACCGTCTACCAAGCCCTTTAAAATAACGGTGAGGCTCGTGCCGTGGCCCTAGACATCTCAAAATCATTCGATAGGGTTTGGTACGCCGGCCTTCTTCGTAAGCTCCAGGGTTATGGTATTACTGGTCAACTGTTTGATCTAATACAATCATTCCTGTCAAACCGAGAATTGAAGGTCGTTCTCAACGGATTCTCCTCCAGTTCTTATCCCAAGAAACAAAGGTGTTCCCCAAGGCTCCATCCTTGGCCCCACTCTTTTCCTTATTTTCATCAATGACCTTCCTGACGCCATAGATTCCCAAGTTGGCATCTACGCGGACGACACTGCAATTTACTACTGCCAAAACTAACCTGGCCGTGTGTCTTGAAATGGACCTCCAATCAGTTGTTAACTGGGGCAAGAATTGGCTGGTCAACTTTAACGCCTCAAAAACTAAATTACTCTCCATTAACAACCAAATGTCTGACAGTCAACTTCCTGAGAGCAACTCCCTGCGTCTGCTCGGTCTCACGCTGACTGCTGACCTGAGATGGAACAAATACATTGAGTCAATTGCTTCTTTCACCGCGAGGAAAGTTGACTCTCTGTGCCGCGCCAGGAAATTTTTCTTCCCTGAATCGATACTTCAAATATACAAAACAACCATTGGGCCCTTGCATGGAGTATTGCTGCCATATATGGGCTTGAGCACCTTCTGCTTACTTCGGAGTTCTTGACAAGATCCAGAGACGGATATGTAATGTAATTGGCCCTGATCTGGCGTCTCGTCTGCAGTCACCCTCTCACAGACGCGACGTTGCCTCTCTCTGTCTTCTCTACAAATACTTCCATGGTAATTGCTCCGATGAACTGCTTTCACTGGTTCCCAGACTCCATGAATTCAAGCGCCCTACGAGGCTGGCATCGCGCTCCCACCCTTACACTATAGAAATTTTTAAATGTAGCCGTCTCTTCTACTCCAATAGCTTCATACCTCGCACCTCTCGCCAGTGGAACACCCTTCCCAATTACTGTTTCCCTGAAAGCTATAATCTCCAACTATTCAAATGTAATGTCAATCGACATCTTCAGTTACCTTGATCTATCCACTATCCTTCTCCTCATCCTTTCTCCTATCACTCCTATCTGCTCTCGCTCCAAATCTTCCGCAACCCTCTGCATCTTAGTGGTTTCATGCTTTGCTTGGGGCGTAATGCTTAAAAAAAATATGTTCAAATGTAATATCTTAGAATAAAGAATATTGCTCTACTATTGTATTGAGCACTATTATTAAATTAATGTTGTGACCGTTTGAATTTATATTTGATTCGTTCTCATTTCATTTATATATATAAACAAATGTACACAACAGATTCATAAAATCAAAGGAAAATGGCTGAATATATCAACACAGATACAATGACAATATTCTCCACACGTGACAAATAATGATGTTATTTTTAGTTAACAATATGAAAATAGCGTGTCTCTACATCCCAGTTGCTAGTAACATTCTGTCTTTGTTTTTATTAGTGTTGTGGATTCCGAGATGAAATTCGGTCTCCAATGAATGACAAACGCAGGAATTAAAGATAAGTAATTAAATGTATTTACACAATAATACAATGGGTAATGCTGTTAGTAAATCCAGGAAAGCGGTTAGTAGCAATAATATATATATATATATATATATATATATATATATATATATATATATACAGTCTCGAAGTAGGACTTGTAACTGACTTCTACAAGCGGTTACCTCGCACTATTACTCTACCTCCAACTCAATCTCAATCTCTGCTCATTCTCAATCTCTCTCTTCTGACTGGGTATTTAACGGCAGCAGTCCAAGTAACACTCTGGTCGAGTCCACTTATATGAAAAAGGGGTGGACCCCATAACAACTACTTACCTTGTTAAATTATATTCATTTCGTATTTGCTTTGATAAAGTCCACATTGGATGAAACGCGTCAGCAATTACTAGTTTTTCTTATTGTCATTTTTATTCATAAATATTGTCTTCCCTACTGGTGAAATCGGAGAAATTTTCACACACACACACACGCACGCACACACACACACACACACATTTATATATATATATATATATATATATATATATATATATATATATATATATATATATATATATATTGGACCTTTCTGTCGTTTTCGACGTATGAGAGTCAAGCAACTTAATTCTTAGTACCAACAGCCAGACTGCTCGCACATACCATTTGATTATAGTGGTAAAGGCTTGTGAAAAACATACTACATTTCTGGGAAGAGCTGAATTCAAGGAACTGGTGTACAGTATGCCATAAGGTCCTCAAACGACCCTGTGCATGTTTTAAATTCAGAGTTGTTCTTCTAGAGGGTTTTCCTAAATCGTTCACCACCCAAAGCAATAGGTCCGAATCTTTCCTGCTATTTAACATTGGCTGGCGAGGTGGGGGAGATATAGATTCGTACCTTTCCCAATGGTATTACCACGCAAGTGAATGTATTGAACTCGACTGGAATTCGAACACGGTTCTCCGCTTCCTCGGCCCTCCATATATACATTGAAAAGTAACTCTCTATTTTATATATAATGGACTATCCCGTCTAACTATAATTTTTACAAGACGGCAGAGTCCATCATACATAAAATAGGGAGTTACTTTTTCAATATCGTTTCCAATAGGTTTGAGCTGCCACGCCCAATTAAAGGGTCATACTTCAACCCCAGGATCTTTTAACCCTTTGCGACCTACTTTCCGGAACAATTTTAACCACATTGCCTGAGCTCCTGAGTCCAAATTCGCAAATAATTGTTATGTAATGTTTCACGTTGGATATAAAAATAGTTACAAGTGTTTACCCACCATTCAACCAGCGCCTGGGAATTGGGTCATTTTTCTCTACCACTGTTCATTTCAGTCCGCTATCCATTACACCACATCTAGGCATATGCACATGCAAATTCGAACGCAGTCAGTGTTTGACAGAGTCTTTTCTCTTCTTTTATGATATACCGTATATAATCGTGTAAGGCGCAATCTTGCGTATCGTCCGACCCCCAAATTTTCACTTATCAAAAAATGATTTTTCCTGTATCATGCGAAATCCCGTTTTGAAGGACAATACAATACAATACGTCACTTTCCTCTACCACCGATAAACCGGTGGTCAGCACTTAAAGAGTTAAGCTGCCTCTAAAAAGTGTTAACCTAAACAAAGCCAACATTAAAATAGATTAATGATTTGATAATTAATGATAAAATTGAGGTGTGCGTGTGTGTGGTGGTGGTGGAGGGGGCGGGCGTCGGTGTTCATATTGATCTTAAACTTTTAAAAATGTTATGGGGTCCACCCCTTTTGCATACAAGTAGACTCGACCAGCGTGTAATTGTACTGCTGCCGTTAAATACTCAGAGTCATGGTCAGTCAGAGGAGTGAGAGATTGAGATTGTGATTGAGTTGGAGGTAGAGTAATAGTGTGAGGTAACCGCTTGTAGAAGTCACAGTTACAAGCACGGAGACTTTAAGGAAGTCCCACTTCGAGACTGGATTTACAAGACTATATATACAGTGTAACTCGGATATAAGAGAGTTGTCGGGACCGGAGACGAAGTCTCTTATATCCGGGTTTCTCTTATATCCGGGTTTGGTCTATTTTGTTTAGGTAAGTATGGGCTCTAATTTGAGACCAGAGAAAATCTCTCTTATATCCGGGTTTCTCTTATATCAGGGTCTCTTTTATCCGGGTTACACTGTATATATATATATATATATATATATATATATATATATATATATATTATACTAACCGCGTTTCTGAATTTACTAACCGTATTACCAATTGTATTATTGTGTAAATACATTTATTTGTTATCTTTAATTCCTGCGTTTGTCATTCATTGGAGACTGAATTTCATCTCGGAATCCACAACAAAAAAATAAACGATTTTTTCAAGGTAGCTGAAGTGTTGTATTGCAGCCATTGGTGTTGAATGAAGGTATCCTTAAAATGGATTAATTTAAATGCAAAAAAAAAAAAAAATCTAGGCAATTTTTAAATGAATATTTATATTGAGAAGTGACTTTGATATCTCCTCACTCAATGACCTTGTAATTTTTTTTTTATCAGTTTTTTTTTTAACCCTTTGACCCCTGCGTTCCTGAACAATATTAACCCTTCTGCCTGAGCTCCTGAGTCAAAATTTGCAAATAATAATAATTTCACGGTAGATATAGAAATAGTTACAAGTGCTTATGCACCGTTCAACCGGTGGCTGAGCATTAAATCATTTTCTCTACCACCGTTCAACCGGTAGCTGGGCATTACGTCATTTCTGTTTAACATTGTCCAACCGGTGTCTTCGCATTAAGCCATTTTCTCTACCACCGTTCAACCGGTGGCTAGGCATTATGTCATTTTTTTCTCTACCACTGTTCAACCGGTGGCTGGGCATTACGTCATTTTTCTCATCACCGTTCAACCGGTGGCTAGGCACTAAGTCATTTTGTTCACCACCGTTCAACCGGTGGCTAGGCACTAAGTTATTTTGTTCACCACCGTTCAACCGGTGGCTAGGCACTAAGTCATTTTTCTCACCACCGTTCAACCGGTAGCTGGGCATTACGTCATTTCTGTTTAACATTGTCCAACCAGTGTCTTCGCATTAAGTCATTTTCTCTACCACCGTTAAACCGGTGGTCAGGGGCTCAAAGGATTAATGATGGAATCCTTATATCGCTACATATGTATATATTGATGTACTATATTGATTAAATGTGATAAATAATATTGTTTCATATTATAAAATATCTCTTTGTCTATTACAGTTATTTTAGACATTCTAAAAATAGCGAAATATCATTATAATATCAGCATCACAGATTGTATAATACGAATAAAATCGATAAAATAATGAAATCAATGTGGGAATCATTGGGAAAGAAGAGAACTTTGGTATAGCGGGGAGGGGGGTCGAGAGAAAAAGAAAGAGATACAAGTAGAAAAAAAAGGATAAGAATAAAAGAAAGGCAGAAACTGATGAAGGAAAAAGGAAACTAATAGAAGGGCAAATAAGGAAATAGATAAAGGAGATAAGAAAAAGGAAACTGTTGTAACCTAGAAAAGTTTACTGAATGAGGAATAATCAAAATGACGGTTGGAATTGAAATGTTAATCTTTATAACATCAACAAAATACAATACTCGCCAGCGGCATGAAGTAGGTAAACCACTGCTACTGGTGGACCATTTAGACAGCATATTATGTCCCACTTATAATACTGTCCAACGTATTTCTGATGATTAGGACATACCCATTAGTGTTCATATGTATGTTATATAACACATAATAAAATGCCTTTCCAATGTATTTTCATAGTAAAATCCCTTTCCAATGCATTTTCATAGTAAAATCCCTTTCCAATGCATTTTCATAGTAAAATTAATTTCCAACAAATTTTTATAATAAAATCCCTTTCTAATGCATTTTCATAGTAAAATTAATTTCCAACAAATTTTTATAATAAAATCCCTTTCCAATGCATTTTCATAGTAAAATTAATTTCCAACAAATTTTTATAATAAAATCCCTTTCCAATGCATTTTCATAGTAAAATTAATTTCTAACAAATTTTTATAATAAAATCCCTTTCCAATGCATTTTCATAGTAAAATTAATTTCCAACAAATTTTTATAATAAAATTCCTTTCCAATGCATTTTCATAGTAAAAATTAATTTCCAACAAATTTTTATAATAAAATCCCTTTCCAATGCATTTTCATAGTAAAATTAATTTCCAACAAATTTTTATAATAAAATCCCTTTCCAATGCATTTTCATAGTAAAATTCCTTTCCAATGCATTTTCATAGTAAAATTCCTTTCCAATGCATTTTCATAGCAAAAATTAATTTCCAACAAATTTTTATCATAAAATCCCTTCCCAATGCATTTTCATAATAAAATCCCTTTCCAATGCATTTTCATAATAAAATCTCTTTCCGATGCATTTTCATAACAAAATCCCTTTCCAATGCATTTTCATAGTAAAATTCCTTTCCAATGCATTTTCATAATAAAATCACTTTCCAATGCATTTTCATAGTAAAATCCCTTTCCAATACATTTTCATAATTTTGTGGATTCCGAGATGAAATTCAGTCTCCAATGAATGACAAACGCAGGAATGAAATATAACAAATAAATGTATTTACACAATAATGCAATTGGTAATACGGTTAGTAGATCCAGAAACGCGGTTAGTAGCAATAATAATATATATATACAGTCTGGTAAATCCAGTCTCGAAGTAGGACTTCCTTAGAGTCTACGTGCTTGTAACTGTGACTTCTACAAGCGGTTACCTTACACTATTACTCTACCTCCAACTGAATCACAATCTCTGTCTCTCTACTCTGACTGACTCTGGGTATATAACGACAGCAGTTCAAGTACACACTGGTTGAGTTCACTTGTATGAAAAAGGGGTGGACCCCATAACACATAATAAATCCATTTTTCAATGCATTTTCATAGTGAACTCCCTTTCCAGTGCATTTTCATAATGTTATAACCGAGGAAGGGTTAATGTATGAGAAATAAAACGATTGGAAATGAAATGGTAATCTTTAATAACATCAACAAAATATAATACTCGCCAGCGGCTTGAAGTAGGTAAACCACTGCTAGTGGTGGACTACTTTGACAGCGTATTACCTCCACTTACAATAGTGTACAAAGTATTTATAAGGATTGGGATATACCCATTAATGTTCATAGGTTCGGTAAATGACAGAAAAGAAGGAAACAAAAAAAAAGAAAGAAATAAAAAAAGAAAGGAGGACAGAAAAAAGACAAATGAAAAAAAGGAAAAAGAAGCATAAAAAAGGGGGATAAAAATGAATGAAAAGAAAGGAGATTGAATGAAATAACAAAAGGAAGACAGAATAAAAGAAATAAAAAGAAAGCAATAAGGAAAAGAGATGAATAAAGGAAAGAAGAAAGAAGGAATGAAAGAGAGAAAGGAAAGAAGAAAGAAGCGAATAAATATAAGAAAATTAGAAAGAAAGAAAGAAAGAAAGAAAGAAAAGAAGGAAAGAAACAAAAGAAAAAAATGAAATAAAAATAAGAAAGAAAGAAAAATGAGAAGAAATAAAAGAGGAAAGAAAGATCGAAATAATTTAAAGAAATAGAGAAGGGAAGAAAGAAAAAAAGAAGGAAGGAGAAACGAAAGGAACAAAGGAATAAAAAAAAATGAAAAAAGAAAGAAAGAAAAAAAGGAAAAAAGATGAAAAGAAAGAACGAAAGAAGGGAAGAAATAAAAAAGGAAAAGGGAAAAAAAGTAAAAGGAAATAAATAAGAAAAGGAATTGCTTGCAAACACAAAGTATATGAAAATATTGCATTTATAGAGTAGATTAGTAAAATAGGTAAATAAATAGATTATTATTATTATTAATAATAATAATAATAATAATAATAATAACAATAATAATAAAAGAACAATCAAAGCTAATCGCCCAGACATCCTTATTAGAGACCACAAACCAAAAAAATTGTCTCCTTATTAATATGGCAGCCCCTACAGACTACAATGTGTCTTTGAAGATCTTCAAAAAAGCTATCAAAATACAAGGACCTTGAAATCGAAATCTCAAAAATGTGGCACATGGGAACATCAACGATCTCTGTTGTAGTTGGAGCCTTTGGATTGGTTAGAAAAGATTCCAGTAGACAAATTGAAGAGAGTCCTGGAAACCCATGCCAGAAAGTAATATAAAAAGTTGTTCTCACGAGCACATCCCGCACCTTACGAAATGCTTTATCTATGTAAAATATGTGTGATTTTTTTTTTTAAATTGCTCAGAGAAAAATGTCATAATGCCATTTCTGACCCTAGGTCTCTGGGCGGCATCAGGAAAGTATTGAGTACACAACAGAAATCAAAGGAAATAAAATAATAATAATACATACCCCCCCAAAAAAAAGAGCATATATGAAATAGGGAAGACAATTCGAGCGAGCAAAGAAACAATTTATAATTTACAGAATTGATTAAAATATCACAGATGTTTCATTTAAAGGTCACACACTTACCGAAGAAATTTCAACTTTAACAAAATTAACGGATCGGCAAGGTCTCAATGTAAAATATGGTTGTCAGCAGATAAAAGCCAATAAAGAGACATTAAGGAAATAGCTTAAGTGACGCATGCGCCGTTGAAAGTATAAACAAAAGATTCAGATGAGAGGCTGGAAAATAATATTAGAACATTCCAGGAACTAATTGTCGCATACCGAGAGATTAACCAGAATAATGAAACAATACACTAAATTGAGAAAAACAAGTTAAAAAAAAAAGTCATGTTAGATCAATAAGATATCTGTTGCGTGACATTAAAGCTTATTTTTTTTTCGGTACCGTGTTGGTGAAGAATAAAACCGATTATTTCCAGCTGTTCCGTTTGACACTTCAACATTTAGAATCTGACGGCTTTTTTGTTACTTTTGGTGAAGATGGATAAAAATCAATAATTTATGACTTGTAAGATCTGAAAAACAAATAAACACGTCGGCATTGGTTAAAGTTCGGAAAAGAAAATGTCTCATCAAAGTCAGAGGTGGAAAAAAAAAGAGTGGGCGAGTAAAAACTCAGTCACACCACGTACCCATAACAATTTTATCTTTCCAAAACAATATCAAAGACAAACCCTCCAATTTTACGAATCCACATTTCCAGAATCGTATTTAGATATCTTCTTTTTACAGTAATTTTCATCCTGTACAAAGCCCAAGAGCCACTCCAAGTCGAGATTTACAGAGTAAGAGTCACAGTTTATAAATATACGCAAAGGTTAAAAGATAACGGTTAACTCTAGACTTGAATGGAATAAGATTGTAGTGATCGGGGAAGCATCCTCTTGGGAGACGATTCCAAAAAGTGGCGCTTCGTGGAAAGAAAGCTGTTCGAGTGGAACTTATATTTCACCAATGGAATACGAAAGGAATGAGGGTAGTTCATTATAATGGGCGTGGCATGACGGGTCTTAGACGTCAAGGTTAGAACTCGTGGAACAAAGGAGTGTGGTTCATCTGAACTCTTTCCGTGCAAATAGCGATAGAACAGCGAGAGGCGTGACACGTCTAGTCTGTGAGAAACTTGGTTGCAGGGTGGAAAATATTCGTCACCCACAAGGACACGGAGACACTTTTGAACTCAGTCGAGAGTAGAAAGTGAAAGCTGGGTAGCTCCCCCACCCCATATGTGGCAGTAGTACTCAATTTCCCGCCTGGTCACGCCCTCGTAACTTGTGGAACTGAGGAATGTAGTTCGTCTGAACAATTTCCATGGAAATAGAAGAGTAGTGTGAAAGGAAGGAGCACGAAGCTTGGCCCGTTTCGTCTTTGCGAAAGGGGTTGCAGGGCGGGGAATAATTCATCACCCACAAGGATGCAGAGACGATTTTGAAAGTCTATCGAGATTGGATAGTGAAAACTGGGCAGCTCATGCTCATATATGGAAACAGTACACCATTTTTGGCTTTATCTAGATGTTGTAATGGTAGACGATAGCATGAGGAGTCAGGTATTAGGTTGGTGCAAATAATGTCGTTTCCTCTTTTGAAGTTGAACGTAAAAAACGACATTATTTTTGCACCAACGTAATACTTACTGGAACCGTATTCAACGCCCTGTATAGACAGTTCGTGTTGGAATTAGAAATTTAACTGTGACAGCTAAAAAAAATTAAAAAAAAAAAAACGTCGAAAAACTAATACAGAATTTATCCATTTTATTTTTAGTGTTTCAGTCAGATGAAATGGTCAGGGGAGGGTGGAAGATATTAGTTTTAAAGGGAAGAGGTTTTCTAAAATTAAACCCGGATATTAACATGGCATTAGATTGGGGTTATATGAAAAATGAAATGCTAATTTGAAACTAAGAGAGGAACAAGATGGGTTTTTTAAAAAAATCTTTAAATTATATAGATAAAATGATGTTTAAAAATACAAAATCATACTTCAAATACTCTTCCAAAGATAAGTTCTATTTAAAAATAAGATATATTTAAATGAATTAAAAATAATTCAATATTTGGCTTTGATTTTTGTATTTCATTATTCTAATTTTTTCCCCTAAACCTAAGTCACACCTTTCTATTAGAAGTACGTGGGACCTATAATCTTCCAAAATATGTGAAGACTCAAGCCTTTCTCCTTCAAATCTCAATATATATATATATATATATATATATATATATATATATATATATATATATATATATATATATGTATATATCATAAATGTATATATATATCATAAATCTCTCTCTCTCTCTCTCTATATATATATATATATATATATATATATATATATATACATTTATGATTGATTTCTTTGATTCAATAGTTCGCTTTGATTATTGTATTTTATTATTCTAATTGTTTCTCCTGAACATAAGTCGCACCTTTGTCTAAGACTAGATTAGGAATATATGCAGAACTTATAATCTTCCTATCCATATGTAGGTACAGAGCTTTCGCTTTCAATTCCCAAAATAATATTTAAAAGATCTGTCTAGTGTTTAGGGTTGGTAAAAGAGTGACTATGGGTATAAAATCTCCCATTTACCAACTCTAAATTAATTTTAAAAAAAAAATAATTTTATTTAATTTTAATATAAATTATCTAAATATGACGACGACACCGGACAGGGGGGGTTCAGAGATGGGGGTCAATATCTATGTTAAAGAGGAGAAGGTGTTTGAAATGTTGTCAGAGAATATTAACCCTGTTAATACAAGGTGAGGTTATTCGAAATAGTAACACATGAAAATAAAAGATATATAAGTTAACACAGTCATGAAAGGATTAACGGTAAGAGAATTCAAGGAATATTCTCAGTAGAGGAAAATTTTATAAATTATAACAAATTAAATGTAAAAAAGTTTTAAAAAAAGAGGAGATTGGAGTGGAGGAGTGATTTAGGGCAGCTAAAGAAGGCACAATTATATTATGGAAGTTTGTATCTGTTTCATTCGTCTGATTCAACATTTAGTTTCATTATTGTATTTTATTATCTTAATTTTTCCTTCTAAGCATAAATTACACCTACCTCTAAAACTGTTAGGAGTTTGTGCAAAATCTATAATTTTCCAAACTATGTGTTGGTTTAAATTTTTGTCATTTCGTTCCCCATTTCTTTTCTGAAAGAGCTATTTGGTGTTTAAGTTTAGGGTTACAGAATGAATGTTTATCAGTATAAAACCTTTGTTTCCAATCCCCGCGGAAATTCCAATGTAAACTTTTTTATTATCCATATTTTCTTTAGGGGAAATTGTTGCTTGAAATATAACCTTGGCAGATCTGCATTTGTCCTCTAATGGACAATTGTTTAGACTTACAGCTACGCGTGAGTTCGGTACTTGGTTTGTTGTTGGTCGCATAGAATTTCCTTAGAATTTGGTTGATGTGCGAGTTAAAAATTCTATATATGTTGTTGCTACAAGAATGGATAAACTTAATTGTTTTCCTATTGAAAATCTTACTTAGAGGGTTATTTCTTTGGAAGTGCTTATTGATTAACTTTAGCAAATACTGGCCAGTGTTAATATTTACAATTTGCTGAAGTGGGGTTGAACCATATAGGTTTTCTTTTTCTGTGTCTACGTCTAATTTTAGATATTTTGGTGTTATTTATAGGATTTAGGTAAGAAAATTTATATTTGAAACAACTTTGGCGGGGGGGCAATTTCATATAAATTTTATTTTCATTAAACATATATATTGGATGATAAACAACTAATAATGTCAACGGTATTACGGATGTGTTTCAAAATAGCAAGGTGATTAGAATTAACGTTAATATAGATGGCGTTTTCATTGACTTTCTGGTATAGTTTAAAAGTTTTATTATTGAGGTTAAAGGTTATATCTAAATAATCCACTATTTTAAAATTAGAAGAAATCTAAATCCTAAATCCGACTAACTTAAAGGCCCTAATGCTTTTCTTTTGGGTTTTCAATGTTAGTGGACGATTACTGTTAGGGATGAATATGAGTTCATCATCTCTGTATAAGCCTATTTGCTTGGGATCTACTATTCTAATAAAGGTATCAATAATGTAAATTAATACTAAACCAACAACTTGGGCCGAATCATATGTACCCATAGGGACATCAATGGTGTCATTATAGCATTTAGTCAAAGTGGAATTATTAAGAGTTAGAAGTAATTTTCTAGCTGTCAGGGTGATGTTTATTTCCTCATCGGTGATCTCCACATAGTTTTTTTCCAAAATTAATGCAGTTTACCAAAAAATCCATGGAGCTAGATTAGTAGAAAAGTATATCAAATTTGATGTTATATCTTCAATATTGATAAACCATTTTATCATGTCCGATGAATCCTTCCAGAGATTAGTGCATGGGGCAACTACTAATTTATTGGCTATATTTTTTATTATACTTTTTTTAACATTAGACCTTGTTGTGTTATTATTGGATTTATTAATTTAGGCTGTAGGTTATTAGCGAAGTTAGGTTTATCCTTACAGTTAACTTTTTATTTCCTACTTCCTTTAGCTCTACGGAGAGGAATTTCATTCGATATCGTTGTTGAAAAGACAGATGACAACGTTTATCTTCAGCCGAAATAGCCTATTCCAGACATGAGGTAAAAACAGATTTTTTTTAATTAGTCATTATATATATATATATATATATATATATATATATATATATAGATAGTCATTTTATATATATATATATATATATTTTTAATTAGTCATTTTATATATATATATGTATATATATATATATATATATATATATATATATATATATATATATATATATATATATATGTGTGTGTGTGTGTGTGTGTGTTGTATGTGTGTGTGTATTTGTGTTTGTGTCTGTGTGTATGTGAGATAGAGTGATTAGAACGCTCGCTCGCTTTCTGTTTGATGACAACCGTTTCGCGAACAACACTTGGATTGTACACCGACCGAATTTATTTCACCTTTACTATATATATATATATATATATATATATATATATATATATATATATATATATATATATATATATATTTTTACGTTAATAAAAAAACGCTGATTAAAAATAAGTAAATAAATAAATAAAATAAGAAACAAAAAATAAAATTAAATAAAAACAAGCAAAATAATTTAACCCAAATAAATAAATAAACAACTTCCGGTAAAATAACCACCATAATAGACTACCCACAATGCACCACTCACCCGTATATGTATAAATAGCATAGAAAAATAACAGCACACGTGGCCTGACGATTGCATCTAGCATGAAATAGACTGCCTCCTCTAAGTGTTGACTTCTATGTTCACTTTTATATTTACACACGCTCTATCTCTGATATTGAGCACTTTATCCCATAAATATAGCACACCTTAAGACTACATTTCTTCATATATATATATATATATATATATATATATATATATATATATATATACACACACACACACACACACACACACACACATATATATATATATATATATATATATATATATATATATATATATATATATAAAAAATATCGCCTGACGATCTGTTCTGTTAAGTGGTTGATTGAACCGTAAAACGTTTAAATACCTTTATATTCCATATTTATGTTCCATTTTAAGTAGGCGTAGATTTGTCCCATTTTAATAATATCTAAAAACACACACACACATATATATATATATATATATATATATATATAGATAGATAGATATTGCATTGAGGCATAACTTTTAAGATCTTATTAAAAGTGGGACATATTTGTATATTTGTCCCATTTTCAACAATACAATCGAAAAACTAACACTAAACTACGACGTGTATATATACAATGATCTATGACGTACCACTGCAATATATATATAATATATATATATATATATATATATATATATATATATATATATATATATATATATATATATATATATATTCTATCTATACGTTATCTTTATAAATATATTTTATTTAAGTAAATGCTCTTTTTTAATTAAGAATATTAATTGTATTTGTCGGCCTGTATTTTCGAGAAAAATCGTAGAAAATATGCGTCCTACACCTGGAATCGAACCTGTGTCCTATACGGAAACAAAAATCATAGTGCGTTTCCCGTCACTGTCCTTTCTCTGTCTTCGCCGCAACTTTTTTTTTCACTGCAAGTTGGTGTCTTTAAAAAAAAAATATATATAAGAAAACGTGTTACAAATTATCTGCAGATTATAACGTCATGGCTTTTTTGAAGATCAGTTTTTTATCTTTATCCACCAGGCTGAAATTTCCGATATGGGGAAAAAAACAGGAGAAACCAAAAAGGAAATAATTCATTTGACATCAGAAGAGTATCATTGTGTTATCGATTCAGCATCAATCGATTTCTGTTACAATCATCTTTTTAACTTTATATATATATATATATATATATATATATATACATATATGAAATATGTGGTGCGGTTCCATTTATATTGCAATGAATCATTCATAAAAAATAAATTAATAAAGTTAATGATATAAAATGGCGAAATCCCTTCGATAACAAAATTTTAAAGATGCATTAACCTACTAATCACTCAGTGAATTTTATGATCTTTGTTTGTTAAAAATATAAGCTGTATAAGGTCTTTCTTTAATACGCAAGTACTTTCAACTGTACTTTCAGTCATCTTCAGGCATGGAAATTATTTTGTTTTTGGTAAAATTCAGGTAGCATCCGAGACGAAAAAATATAATGTGAATCGAAATATGTTTTTTTTTTTAAAATGTGTTATTGATAACGGATACAATCTTTTGGAGCGTGCAGTTTTTTCGTTTTTTAATAATATGGCAATTTGAGAATTTTTTGTTGTAGGAGTTTATCAGTCAATGTGGCATGAACTAAATCGTTTAATAAATAGAGTAATGTCTCAGTTGTTATCCCGAAAGTTTGCACGTCGGTTCAGTTCTTTCAAATCAAATATATGGATGTGTGTATATATGGATATTTACACACACACACACACACATATATATATATATATATATATATATATATATATATATATATATATATATGTGTGTGTGTGTGTGTGTGGGTTTGGGTGTATATGTGTATGTCTTCGTATATATAGATGCAGATCTTAGTGTCTTGGAATGTTAATTAAAATCTACTTTTGTTTGATAATTGTTTTATAATTGCTGTCTCGTTACATTTTAATCTTGTATGGACTTTACAGTCCTTTTTCGTCACTAAGATAATATTGTTAGAATATGTGTAGGTTTATGTATGTATATATGTATTTATTTGTGTGTGTATATATATATATATATGTGTGTGTGTATATATATATTTTATGTAAGTGTTTATGTTTGCGTTTGTATTTGTTTTCATATATATGCGTGTGTTTGTATATGTGTATGTGTGTATACATGTATGTTTGTGTATTTCTGTATATATATATATATATATATATATATATATATATATATTTATATTTGTTTGTTTAATTTTTATGTTGCTGTGTGGGTTGATATATTTATATTTGCTTCTGTTTGTGTATATATGTATATCCGTATGCGTGTATGTATGTGTGTATATTTGTTTATATGGATATATGTATATATATGTCTATGGATATATATGTGTTAATATGTTTGTGTGTAGGATTGCTTTGTTTCTGTCTGTAGTGAAGAATGTGTGTACACATATGTCTATATGTATTTTTTATTTTCATTCACATATTGTTATATATTTGTACTCGTGTATGTCCACTAGTGTGTATATAGGTATAAATGGAATTTTTTAATATATATTTGTGTGTTCGGGAGTTTTCTTTTTTATATATTAGATGGTGTTATTTTTATGCATATATATCTATTTTTCTGTCCATGTCTATATGTTTTCGTGTCCTTTTCCCTTAATGTTTTTTTTCTGTTCAGCCCATGTTGAATTTTATCTATTCAACCATTTCTATCTATGTATCTTTGCCCGTTTAATTTATATCTTAATAAGATGATAGAATTCGTTTAATAACACTTTCAAACTTGAATATTTCTTCGTGGGTGTATCGGTGTGTCTTTGTCAATGTATGTGTGTGTATGTGGGTGTCTTTGTCGGTGTCTGTGTGTATGGTCACTTCTGTGTACCTTTCATTGTTTATATATGTTGTCGTTTTTTTTAAAGGGTCGTGGAGATATTTCCTGTCTCGTCGCTTTTTGCGTGTTTATATATATAAATACGTGTTTGTGTATTATAATCTGATTGTGTATGTATTGTCTTTTGCATGATTTCATCCTCCCTTGCCCATGTTTTTGCTTCAAATATATCTAAGTTGTAACGAAGCTCAGAGCAACATTTGATCTTAACGTTTATTCCAACTTAATTTCAATAAAAAAAAATAAATATAAAAACATATGTATTTTTCCTCAGTTTCTTCTTTCAATAATTTTATAATTGTAAAATTAATATAGATTAAACTTAAAATTGGTAACTTTGAATTTTGAATTTTATAGTATAATTTAATATTTATTAGTTAGAATTAATTCTATTTTAGTCTAACGCTAACATTAAAGCATTAAATAATTATTATAACCTTAAAGTCCGTTGTCAAGTTTTTTGAATTTTCATATTCTTGTACTTAGATTGGTCATTCCAGCTTATGTAACAGCGTTTCCCTTAGCGAAGGATGTTTGATTGATTTGAACCTTTTAAAACCCTTTATTCTACATTCAACACCATCGCTTGATAAGACACCAGAAGTTTTGAAACAAAATGGCTATTTTTGTAGTGACGTTATAACATTTTTATGTTATAATTTTCGCATGAATAATTATATTTGTTCTACTCTGTATTGAGCACTCTTTTAAGAATAGTATTTGTTGGTTACTGGAATTTATTCTGTATACACCAATCCTATACTTGTATATATATATATATATATATATATATATATATATATATATATATATATATATATAAGAAAAAAATATACTGAAAAAACAAACAAACAAAAATCCTAATATGCAATTATGCTGTTTTAATGTTAATATAATGTCAACGTCGGACGTTTCGGTCTAATAAACCATCTTCAGGACATATTAGACCGAAACGTCCGACGTTGGAATTATATTAACATTAAAACAGCATAATTGCATATTAGGATTTTTGTTTGTTTTTTCAGTATATTTTTTCTTCATACTGTCGGATCTATATCCATATATTTGCGTATATATATATATATATATATATATATATATATATATATATATATATATATATATATGCAGTTGTATGAATATGAGTTTGTAACCCTGGGATTCACGCTGTTGCGATCATCAGACAAGCCATCATCAGAGTTTGTCTGATGGTCGCAAAAGCGTGAGACTCAGGGGTTATAAATTCATATCCATACAACTGAATATGTTAGCCCTATCACAGATATTGCGCACTTCCCACCAAGTACAACGCATATAAAAAAGATATAAAAGCATATCCTAAAATTCCAACATTAAAATCTTTCTATTCATGCTTCAATTTAGTCAAAAATCTAATTTAAAAAAAAAAAAATTACTCCAAACAAGGCTGGAATATCACTAGTACGCAGGGACTTCCAGGGTGTGAAAGTGAGAGAAAAACCTGAGTATAGGGAGGATCGAGGAACGGACAAAAGATGAACGGGATTCTATAAGACAGAAAATGGCGACTGACGTTGCATTTAAATTTTTAAAGCTCGTTGTTACCAGGGAAGCAAGTAAACGGAAAAGACAGGGGTGGAAAGTGAACCGGCCGATAGGCGAACTTATCTACACCTACTAAGGAAAAATAAATAAATAAAAAATAAATAGGAAATGAAATTTCAGTGTTTAAGCGGAGACGTTAGAAGTTTAAAGTTCAAGTAGACTTTAGAAGGAACCGGAAACCCAATCCCAAACAGAAACCTCTACTCCTGTTCAATAACCAGGGAGGGTCTGAAACTGGTGATAGACGAACCTAGCAACTCTTATTTAGAAGGATACTTTAGAAGTCTAGAGTTGAAATGTACTTTAGAAGGGACCGAAACCCAATCCGAAACAAAAACCTCTACTCCTGTTCAAAAGACCGGGGAGGAGAGTAAACCTGGCGATAAACGAACCTAGCAACTCCTATTGAGACGGAAACGTTTAGAGTTGAAGTGGAATTTAGAAGGGACCGGAAACCCAATCCTAAACAGAAACCTCTACTCCTGTTCAAAAGACCGGGGAGGATAGTAAATCTGGTGACAGACGAACATAGCAACTCCTATTGAGACGGAAACGTTAGAAGTATAGAGTTGAAGTGGACTTTAGAAGGAACCGTGAAACCAAATTCTAAACAGAAAACAAGTGATAAACCTCTACTCTTGTTCGAAAGATCAGGGAGGTCTGTGAACCGGGCGATAGACGAACAAATCTACTCCTATTGAGGAAGAAATACATTAAGAAAACATATTAATTAAAACTCCAGAGTTTAGGCGAAGTTAGAAGCATAGAGTTGAAGGAGAATTAAGCATAATCTTAAATGGGAAACAAGGGATAGACTTCTGCTCCTGTTCAGAAGACCGGAGAGGTGTGTGAACTGGACGTTAAGAGAATCAGTTGTTTTCTTCTGAATATCTTTGTTTGTATTTTCTTTTGGCACACCCTGTATATCGATGTGGGACACAATATGACACACGTCACGTCCATGTTTTTTTCTATTGTATGGATTTTAGAAAAATATCCCTTTTGCTGGGAAACATCTTCCCATAGTTAGTGAACGATGACCTTTTCAATCATCCAGCAAACAAAGATTTGGGATGGGTCGATGCTAACTTATTGTAGTGATTCTCATGTTAACGTTAGTCTCCTGATATGAATTTTATTTACTATATCGAGGACAGATTGAATCTTGAAATAAAAATAAACATTCCACAAAGTAATTTTACAATTTAAATTTTCCAAGACGTATAAGTAGAAGACAAGACAAATACTTGTCTAAAAGAATAAATTAAAAGAAAAAACTTCAAGAAGAAAAAAAAATATCAATGAATGATTTAATTTTATGGAAATATTTCGACTAGATTGTTTTACTCAAATTAAAGATTGACCAAGATTGGCAACTGCTAGTCGAAATATTTCCATAAAAATAAATCATTCGTTGGAACTGCAAGTTTTTTCTTTTAAATACGGAGACAAACATCCTAACTTTTAAAAAAATAAATGTTTGAAATCTACTAATGGTAAAACGTTCAAATTTTAGTTGAAATAAAAATTCGTAAATTGTTGAGATCATTGAATAAAGTCTTTTGTTTGAAAACAATTGTCTATTTAGTCTTTTTTTTAACAAACAAGAAATTGAATGCTACGTTTTGTTTACAATTGTTTGAACCTTTGTTGATTTTATGCATTTTTACGGCAGAGGATGAAACATGGATTAGTTGGGTCAAGAGATACACATCGATTTGCAGAAACACACACACACACACACACACACACATATATATATATATATATATATATATATATATATATATATATATATATATATATATATATATATATACAGGCACGCTCGTAAATATATCTAAATATGGCGAGAGAAAGAGGGCATGAGAGAGGGAGAGAGAGAGAGAGGAGAGGGAGACAGAGATACAGACAGGCAATAAAAGGAACGCCCAATTTACTACTATGGTTCACAGAAATTTATGACTAACGAATTCAGCCCTAGGTTTTTGTGCCTGTTTTAGCAAATATATATATATATATATATATATATATATATATATATATATATAGATAGATAGATAGATAGATAGATAGATAGATAGATGAGAACAGACTGATATAGATATCTAAATAGATATAGTGATAGAAGCAGATGGATAGATATGAATGGACTGAGATAGATAGATAGATAGATAGATAGATAGATAGATAGATAGATAGATATGATCATTCCTGTGTAAATAGACATACGTGAAATGAATGAGATCGATTGATTCATAAATAAATATATATATGAAGAGATAGATAGACAGATAGATAGATGTAGATTGGTTGATATAGGGTTTTATTAAAATACTGTGATGTACATATGCAGGAAAAAACTATAAATGATCGATTATTATAATAAGGCCAATATCGATATGGAGACATTGGCATTGATGGGAAAAGACTAAGGTATATAAAAATATTAATCGTGTGAATGCTTTTGGGGATAACAACTGAAATTCTTTGAACTTTCTCAATGCTCAGCTAACTCATCGACTTTTTAGTCTTTTCCGCCTTTGCTTATCGAAATTCACCAAACAGCGACATTGTACATTTCTTTTGCCAACCGCTCGCCGATAAAAGACACTTTGAACGATCACGCGCCTTTGGCGTTAAAATGCGTCAAAACTCTAAACGCGATTGAGGTGATCAACTCGGCGGCTTCTGAACGATTTTAAATGTGTGGGATTAAATTGTCATTTGTCGTCTGCTTTGCCTAAAGAACTTTGTAAGTCATTGATGTCGTCTGTTTCTCAACCTGAATCCATCAATCAGCCACCTTATCTATCTTTGACTTCGGCATCAAAAATTAAAAGGCATTTAAAGTTGATTTTGTTTTTGTCGTTAAATATCTTAGACTGTGTTTCGGTTTAACTTTCTAAAAAAATGTCATGTTTCTTCACGACGTAGACGATAATGGCTCGCCACATTTTTCTTTTCCTTTCCTATTCGTGAATCGCCAGGCTTGTTCTTGGGAATGTAAGTGGGATGGTTTCTTGCGGGGTTTTGAAGAATTATTCTGTCTGTAGTAATGTGGTCCTACCAAATCTAAAGAGCCCGTTCTACCCTACTATTTATGGTATCGCCGTGTGGGTTGATATATTTTCCAGGGATATAAGTGCAATATGAAGTTAACAGCTTCACCGGGGATTTGAACTCGGATCACTCATTCTATTTTATATGCTACTAACCATGATGTACCCCAACCCACCCCGAATTTGCAGGTTTAAATTACTTCATCCAGAATGATCACTTGAGGTTTTATTCTCAGGGGTGACATATCAGCATAAATCATGATAATCTATCTCCCCAAGTTGGTTTGTTTTATGTTAAGAAACTAAATGAAGTTGGCTGTAACGGTTATTTAAATGTCACTTGCTGTCACATCAGTTGCACTGCGAACAACGTTAATTGCAATGGTAAAGGCTGCCATAATAATGGTAATGGTTAGATTAACCGTTTCCATACAGGAAATATACAACATTCAATGACTGAACAATTAATGTTGCTTGTAATATATAAAGTCTTTTTCTTAAAACAGTTTTCCAGGAAATTAAACTCTTCATATGCCTTGACGTTGCACTTTCTCGTACTGATAAGAGTTTCCTTCTAAACCTTCTTGAAAATTGTTATGGTCCGGTTCCTTGTACCCCGGATGATAGACCAAGGTAGAACCAATAAAGAAGAACGCGAACACAGGTTTGGAATAACACAGATATATTACAAACAGGAATATATACAGAGAAGTAGAAGTGTTAGTATGAACAATCAGGTTTAGTAGAGTCTCGACCAGTATCACTACTATTCCAATGTCTTACAGTAATTGTCTGAACGGCTTACGGTCAAATCACGCTGAAACACCGGTTCTCGTACGACCACCGAAGTTAAGCATCGTAGAGCCAGGTCAGTACTTAGATGGGGGACCGCTTGGGAACACCTGGTACTGTAAGCCCCCAAAGTCCAACCCTTACCTCACAGTTGGTGGGGGGGGGTGTAAACGGTAGTGTCAGAGCTATGCTGCTCGGAACTTCGTTCCTGGTAGGGCCACCCAAGGCGGACAGGTCTGACACACACGCCGGCTAACAAGGGCTCTGGTGAAAATCCAAGGAGCGTCTGCGTCGGTAACCGGCGGCTTCTGGTCGTTCCTGTCTCTGTGTCTGTAGGAATACCGCGGCAAGCAAGAACGTTATCCGAGTAGGCCTGGGTACCCTACTTCTGTAATTTATCCCAAGAATCTTCTTCACATAACAGGAAGAAGCCAGCTCAATCCGTCCAAGGTGAATGCCGCATCAGTACAGTAATTGTCTGAACGCGACTCTGTTTCGGACTGCCTCTGACTCGACTCTTGACTTGAACTACTGATTCGACTTGAACTACTGACTGACTCCGAACTACTGACGACTTGAACTACTGACGACTTGAACTACTGACTCACATCATGCCTACTCCTGAGGCGCAGTATTTATTAAGTATGGAATAGTCCATTATTATGGGTCAGGTCCCATAACAATAATTTAGTCTGGAAAGTCTAAGTCTTCATTATACTGTTATTGTCTCTTCTAGTTTTAAGTGCTGCTCATTATACTGTTACTGCTGTTGATACTTTTCAAGTGATATGTTGGCAAAGTTGGATCTTTGTACTCACAAAAAACGTGTCAAAATTATTATTTTTACTACGTTCACTTCCCGGCAATCCCAGCCGTCTTCTCATCAAGAAGGTTTCCCTCTCAAATAACACAACGCATGAGATTTTTATTATGTATTTTATTGACAACAGTTGGGAAATGTTGTCGACTACTTGTCAGTGACGGAGAGGTTATATTCAGCGAGAGAAACTCTCCTATGCCAGAAGACACGTACAACACGACTTATACTGATGAACATTGGAGAAAGTAATGTCTTCTTGCTCGGTGTTGATTTGCCAATATACAGGCCAATTTTTTGGCGAAACTTGTGACTTATTGACATTCTCTAATTTATCGTATTTCAGAAACACGATATATTTTCAAAATGTGTTTTTTTTGTGTTTTATCCTTTTAGTTAAGATACATTTTTTTCTCCTTAAGACTTAAAATTTTACACACAATATTCCGCGTTGGAGTTATGGGATTTGATTAATCTATATAGTGCGAATGTTATTGGAGGTTTTTAGTTTTATTTTCATTTTTCAGTATAGTTATTGTACTCAAAACCTTGAAAGTCATTTGTACCAGCTTTGGTAATCGCTTAAACATATGGTTTCCTCATCAGTTTAAATCTTATCGGAGACACCTTTCCCTTATGAAGTCCTATATGCAAATATAAGGAAAATAATTTGTGTGGGAAATAAGAATAACAGTTGGAAAGTTGATACTTTAGAACAATGTGGAACAAGAAAAAATAATTAGAGAACCACTATCCATAGCGAAAGTCGGTTTTCATTGGAAATAAGTATTCCCCACGTGGGAGTTTTTTAAAGGAAAGTTTATGAGATTTTTTTGAAAAATAAACAAATCTTTGGATTTAATCGCTTTAAAGTCCGCCGGAAAGATTACGATAATTCTTGACTATGAAAGATAAAGTTTCCAATAGGAAAGAATTATAGGATTTGTTACAAAGTTTAAAAAAAAAATAACAAGCTTAAATCCTGAAAAGACATCGACATCATGTATTGAAAAATGTTATTTTTTATTTCCTTAGAAAGAAAACAATAATTTCACCAAATGCAGCAAAATGAATATGGAGAAGTCATTGAAGCCAAAAAAAAAAAAAATTACTAAGGACGTAATCTCTCTATATAAAACAGAGGATGACTGTGTGTCTGTGTGATAACCGTTTCACTCGAGATGCATTTAACCAATTTTGACCAAACTTGGCACATACATTGTACAATATAAAAGATAGGTTCTTAGCATAAAAAAATTGATATGTTTTTAAAAAAATCATTAAAAAAATAAATAAAGCCGATCAAAATCGATACATTAACTTTTTCCCTCTGATTTCGTTCAAACTCGGTATGTAGGTTACATACATCATGACGAGCTCAACGATCCCTCATTTTTATTTCTACTCCACTGCGTTTAGCGAAAAACGAAAAATCGATTTCAGCACAAATCGAATTCAACACAAATTTTACCCTAAATCTACCTCAATTTTCATACAATCTAATACAAACTTCACTCAATTGTAGCCAATAATAAGTTGATTGTTTAGCAGTTATTTAACTTGATAATTGAGTCCACTCATATAGTGACAACCCGCGTAAATAGCGAAAAATGACGATTTTTACTATATTCTTTCTTATTTTTCATTGATCTTTCAACCAATTTTCATCAAACTTAACAAAACAATTGCTTTATAAATGTATCTTTTACATTCCTGGTAGCACACTAACATACTGAATTTCAAAAACTTCAAAATAATTTTGGTCTGAAGTGGGTCTTCATGTTGCCTGTTTTAACCCTTCATGTCCTTGGCTAACTTTGATTGAATAAATACAGACTACTTCTGTTATATTAGTAACTGCATTAATTCAAAATGTTTTTAATGAAAGTCCTTTAAAGAAATTGAATAATATAGACTCTGTTACATGAAAACATAATGCTGTTTTTGCTCCATTCTAATTGAATGCTTTTTCTGATCGACCAGCTGGGTAATGCTGCTATTTATTAAATATTCAAAAAGAAAATTCGTTAAAGTATATATACGGTCTACCATTAAAGGTGCTAGGAAAATTTTCTTGTACTGTTCGAGAAACTACCACACTCCTCCTGATATGCTCTATATTTACAAGAGTCAGATTAGACCACAAAATGATGTACAGACGACGTATATTAATCGTAACTCAATCTTAACTCATCAACAATGACAGCGATATTTTGGGTGATTAGTTACAGTGAAGTAATGGATAGCGGCTCGGATTGGGGAATCGGAGAGCCGAGTTCGAATTCCAGTCGAATTTATTACATTCACTTACATGGTAATAGCCTTTGGAAAGGTGCGCCCGTTCTGGTATTATGTTGGCGAGTTGAGGGCTCGTATCGCTCCCGATCAGCTCGTGTCCATCGATCTCGCGTACGCGTGTGACAATGTGTCGCCTCCATTCTCCGGGATAAAACGGATGGTGTTTTTTGCGTTGCTATCCATGGCAAGAATGCCCGTGTGGATGTCGCTAAAGGAGGGAATCTTGCGAAATGAACGTTATTCGTATCAGGAACCGATTGTTTTGTTTAAGCATCAGCCTAAGGTGAATATCAGATCTGATCGAAAGCGTTTGATTTCGACAGATTTCAGTGAAAGGTGGGTAATGATGGCGAGCCTGGTTCGTTTTGTTTTTGTCCCCTTTTTTAATCTCGGCTGAATCAGTCTATGATTTTCCCATTCTGTCATTTATTTTTCCCTCCCCATTCCATTAGTGAGTGTGCTTCTTGATTCTATCTATCGATAGAATACAGAGGCCACTATTATTTTGAGGGGTGGACGGTTCCTACTAACATTGTTTTGTTTTCGTTTTGTCTTTGGTTGACATTTTGAGTTTCTTGTTGGGGTTCATATCCCCTCCCCATCATATCATGTTTCATGAAAATTATATATATATATATATATATATATATATATATATATATATATATATTACATTTTAATTCATGGGGTGTTTTGTAGGACCCTTGTGAATATGTGGTATTGTGGTGTGTGCAGGATTGAAAGGTGTGGGTTGAGTTCTTGTGGTGAATGTGTAATTGTAATGAATGAATAGGTCATGATTGTGGTTAACTAGGAATAGGTTAGCTAGCGAAAGACTAGCTTTTCCCCCACTTTCCCTTAGGCCTTGTGCCACAATTTTGTATTCTTACAAAATAAATATATTCCCTTCGCTAATCTACAGGAACTGTACAAACTTTTCTTGTCCTGTGCAATGCTCGTTTTCTATGTTTACGGTAGCATTAAGTTTACCAAATCTGTCTTATCTAATTCCGCAATCAGTTTTGGTATATTTTGAGACCATTTCCCGAAGAGACAATTTATAAAATCTTCATCAGTTGTTCATTGGTTGCTAATTACGGTAATGTGGTTGTTATTTATCGTTCATATGGTTTTGGAAGATAACTTCGTAAAAGTTGTAGATTTTCAAAATTGGCAGACTGTTGACCATGTTTGCCGTAGTCTCTGAATAAGTGAAGTCTGTAATTTTTTCAATATCAGAGTTTGGCAGTGAAGATTCAGAGAAAGTAGCGGCTGTTAAGTAATTCTTTAAGTCTTCGATATCAGGCTGGCAGTGAAGATAATTTTGGGGAAAAACAAAATGGCTGCCTTTATACACGTCGGATTGAATATTTTGAGCTTTCTGATTTGGTAAACCTTCTATTCGTGGACTATAAAATGAGTCAGCTCATTTTGGCTTGCTCACTAGTACTAAAAGGTACCCAAAAAATCCAACACAGACTTCTAGCACTTCTCATTGTATTAAAGTTGTGTATTGAAATAGAGATCTACCCAATTGTGGCTACATCCAGACGCTTTCTGACTGTAAGTTTATTTGGACGCTTCCGTCGTTAATGTGTTAAAAGTGGTTTCCTCAGAGTTACTTAATTATTGTCGGATAGAACTCTCAGCTCCATTCTAAGGTTCAGTTTCTGACTTTTCTTCTGTGGCAAATATCAAATAAAATAAACTTAGACAAGCTTTTTATGACCTCTTTATACTCGTTCTGTTACTCGCAACTCGGATTTTCTTCAGCAAATTCAGCATTCCTCAGATATTTTCTAGACACCAGATTTATCTATCTATCTGTCTGTTGTAGATTAGTTTCACAGTGGAGGGTTGTATTTCACTAAGCCGGTCCTAAAATAGGTTCGACGTACAAAACGTTAGGAACTTGATATAAGAGGTAATGACGCAGCAATCTAGTTGTGGTGGCTTTAATATCCGACTAACGGTCGTCCGACATCGACTGACTTACCAACTCCCTGAGGATATTCAGTCACCCCCAACGAGGGCGTCATGTGGCACAAGGCCGGTTTAACGTGGGATCTCCGAGCACGTGGGCTCGGCCAAAAATATGCCCATTGAACCCGTATAAACGGGTTCAGGGTCGTTTTACCTCCCCGAAAGAGAATCCGCCCTTCAGCGTAGCCTCGTTCGGGTTCCTCCCCGCTCGAAGGCGGAGAGGTCAACCGGTCAGCTGGTCGTCCCACTTCAGACTGAACTCAGACCAACTCCCAGAGCGACTGGCGACTGCTACTACTCCTACTTATTATAGGTGGGAGAGTCTATTAACTATAGAATAGGTGTGTTCCACTATAACACTATCTATCTATCTATCTATCTATCTATCTATCTATCTATATATCTATGGAAGCCTGTTGCTATCTACCTGTCTTTCCAACTATCTCATATTTTAGTATATATTTATCTCAGTCTGTTTCTGTCTATCTGTCAGATTTAGTTGGTTGATTGACTTTCTTTAGTGGGATATCAACCCATATGTGTTATTTCATGTCGAAATCTAAATCTTTTGAACACAGTTTTATGGCTTCAACTAAATATAAATTGGATTGTTGATCATTTTGCAATAAAAATGTATTCTTGGTAATTGTAAAAAATATATTGCTTACCATTTTACTATAAATAGGTATCGTTGATCATTTTTTTATATTAAGCCTCTTGATTTTTGGGGGACATAGGACGGCAACAATATCTTTCCAACGCGGTTCTGGACGACCCTCTTTATTTTGGATCATGGCTTCACGGCTGTCTTCACCTCTGCGTCAACATTTCTGTGCTAAGTTTGTTCTAGTCGACCCACTTTTCGCTTTTCTTGTGGATTCCCGTCAAGGTCCTGCCTGGTGACACTATAAGCAGGCTTACGGAATGTGTAGCCAATTTATCCCCATTTCAATTTCTTGATATCAATCTCGATTCGGGCTTGTCTGTCCCTGTCCTACAGTTGGTCGTTGAAGACGACTTCCGGTCATCTGATATTAAAGATGTCCTGAGACATCGGTTGGTAAATGTTTGGATTTTGTGGGTGTTGGTCTTGGTTACCCGCCAGGTTTCTGAGCCGTAAAGTTGGACCGACTTGACGTTGGTGCTGAAGATCCGGATCTCGTCGTAAAGTGAGGAGGGCTGTTGATCTCCAGATTGGCCGCAGAGTGTTGAAAGCGTGTCGTTTTTTTGTTGATTCGGCACTTAATGTCATCATCTGCCACCCCCCCATCTTTACTGAAGAAAATAGCTTCTTTTTGTAAAAAACAGTTTTTTGATGTCGGATATTATTACCATATGTCGGGGCACTCACGTCGGGTCACCAAATTCTAACGGTGGCCTTCTTCTTCTTTTTATATCTCTTGATTCCTTGGGGAACAGAGGGCCTCAAAAACACCTCTCCAACGGGCGCGATTCCGGTCTGCCTTCACCTCTGCGTTAACACTTCTGCGCCAAGTCTGTTTTGGTCGACTCATTTATCGCTTCCCTTAAGGATTCCAGTCAAGGGCCTGCACAGTGAGACTAGAAGCAGGCTTGCGGAGTGTGTGGCCGATCTATCCCCATTTCCGTTTCTTTATGTCAATCTCGATTGGGGCTTGTCTGGTCCAGTCCTAGAGTTAGTCATGGGAGACGACTTCCGGCCACTTAACATTGAGGATATTCCTAAGACATCGGATGGTAAATCTCTGAAGTTTGTGGGTGTTGATCTTGGTTACCCGCCAGGTTTCTGAACCGTAAATTAGGACCGACTTGACATTGATGTTGAAGATCCGGATCTTGTAAAGCGAGAGCGCTATTGATCCCCAGATTGGAGTGTTGAAACCGTTGCTTATTTTACAATATAAAAATGTATTTTTATGATTTCATAGCGTTTTGCTTTTGTTTGAAGTTTACCTATTAGCCCATAGCTGGGACTATAACTCCGAATAAGGCTGGATCTGGGAACAACTGTAGTTAAGAGGTTATTCCACACTCCTCAAAACCTCCCGATGAGAAGCCTGGCTGCCGGAAGTAGTTTATCATCATAGTTATGTCTAAAAACTGAATTAAATTCGATCGTAAAGAGACAGTGGCAACGAAGTTATAATATATCCAATGTCGCCACGTTCCTCAAAACCGCAATCATCCGATGAGAGGCCTTGTTGCCAGATGTAGTTTATCGTCATACCCAGGACTAACAGATTTAGACGAACTGTCTAGGGGAACAACGCAGACATTGTTTTTATTTTTTATGGCAAAAAACCTACGTAGGCTATATTTCAATAGAGCACAATTTTTTCCAAAAGCATTTTTTCTTAGAGGAAAACAAAGAAAAGTGAAAGACAGAAAGAAATAATCAAGCTATCACAGACTTTAGAGTGAAACCTTTTAGATATCTGTAAATGCCCTCTCAATGGGATTTGTGCAAAAATGAAAAGAAGGGATTTAAAATTGGAATGCAGCCGACATGAAGAAAAAGTACCCGCCCCGACGGGAAAAGCACCATCCTTCCAATCTTTGATCAATTTTGGAGACGTAGCTTCAGATTAGTAAACACAGGTACATACGCACACACAGACAAGCATAAACACACACGCGCGTAGATAAACACACACACATTCAAACATATTCAAACACATTGACACACACAGACACAGACACAAACAGGCATAAACACACACATGCAACAAACATACACATGCAACAAACATACACATGCAACAAACATACACACACACAGACCCACACACACGCGCAAGCACACAAAGACAAACGCACACACAAACGCACGCAAACACACATACACGTATGCAAATACAATCATATACAAACATAAAGACATAAAAACACACACACACATTCACACATACAAACGCACACACGCAGACAAAAACACATACACCCAGAAAAAACAAACACACAAACCCGACACGCAAACATAAAAACACACACAGACACACACAGAGATACACGCATACAGAGACACATATACGCACAATCAAACAAACACAGACACACGCAAACACACAACAAACACACACAAACACAATCACACGCACAAAACATACATACACAAACGAACACATATGTAATACGATTTTACAATAGTTGAATATTTATATATTTGTGAAGTTATGACAAAAAACATTGTCAATAACTCGGAAATATTAAATGCTCATCAGATTGATTAAACTATTGACATCATTCGGACTGTTGTCCTCACCTTTATTGCCATGTTTACGACGTTTTAGCCGTTGTACACTATATATATATATATATATATATATATATATATATATATTGAACAAAAAAAATATAAAAATATTAAAATCTTCAGACACACTGGGTTGTAGATTAATATTCTTTCGTATTTATTATTATTATTTCATTTAGATTCCTCGACTAGTTTCGGCCAAAATGGCCATCATCAAGAGAAGAAATATTTCTGCTTGCTGGTAGCAGTAAACTACAGAAATGAATGTCTTGATGGAGAAAATGAACTTTTGTCTGTAGTCTTCATTTGTTTTTTTTTATTTTTTTATCTTTTTAACATGAATCTTTTAACATTCCTTGTGTTGGTCAAACAGTATCTTTTAAGTTGTTATTTGAGATAAGAGCTGGATGGATCTATGCTTCTCTGAATTCCCTTGGTCACTTCATACTTCTCCAATTCACTCTCGCGTGGTCATGTGTGACGTCATGAGCTGCGGTGCGATTTTCGCTTCTAGCGTCTTATATACGCGTGTTTATCGTTGCTTAGAAATCATCTATGTAAACATTCACAGACTATCATCACTGTCTTGTCCGTATATTGCTTAATATGTTGTAATTGACATCTTTGATAATGGCTTAGGTAAGCCGAAATCTTAGATTGTATTAAAAAATATGGATCAATATTGTGAATTTCTTTCTTCGTTCAATGGTAATGTTATTAAACTTATTAGACGTTATGAAAAGAATTTACATAAAATAAATAGACAACAATAGTCTATATTATTTAATGAAACGTGTATGAATATATATATATATTAAAAATTTTGAAAAACTTAGCGTTGCGTCTTTGCACGTTCCGATATCTTACAACCGTCGATAATAGCAGATATTGAAAAAACATCTTTCGGTCGACATACAGGTATATCGTCTCAAGTTTTTGATTTTATAAGGAAAAAAAACACATGCCTGATGATGGATGGAAGACTGTCCGTAAGTACTAGCATTTTAACATCAAATAAACTGAAAAACTACAGAAAACAAGTTTTTCTTCAAGGATCAAAACTCGCACTATGGATGAACAGGATTTTAATGCATATATTATGTTTTCTAGCGATGGATGTCGCCAATAATCGCATTGATACTTCTGATTCATTCTATCTGTGATTATTCTTTGTATATGTATATATATATATATATATATATATATATATATATAAGTTGTATTAAAGTCCAATGAAAATAATCTATATGTGTGTACAAGATATCTATCTATCTATCTCTCTCTCTCTATATATATATGAGCTTCTTTTCGTGAGATGATTGCGTTCAGTCGACTAAGGAAAAAAAATAACTCTTCCAAATCACTGATTATGCTCATACAATAAAAAACAATAGCGTGCTAAGCGTTCACATGTAAAGTCCGCGTGTTTTTTTTATGGGTGAAGAAGTTTTTCTTTTCTTTGTAACTATTTAGGGCTTGTTGTTGATGCAAAACTAGATAAACAAATACACCCTAATATCCACACGACTGATTACATGTATCTATGTTCGAATCTATCTATCAACCTTTTACTTATTTATTTACTTACTTTCTTTCTTTCTTTCTTTGTAGGTTTCTTCGTTCTCTCTGTATTATATAGCTATCTATCTCAGCCTGTTACTATCTCTCACTCTCTATCTATTTCAAACTGTTACTATCTATCTATCTATCTATCTATCTAGCAACCTTTAATTTATTTACTTTTTTTTCTTTCTTTCTTTCTCTTTGTCTAATATATCTATCTATCTCAGCCTGTTACTATCTCTCTAGCTACCTATCTATTTCAACCTGTTACTATCTATCTATCTATCTATCTATCTATCTATCTATCTATCGCAGCCTGTTGCTATCTACCTTTCTATCCAACTATCTCAGATTTTAGTATATATTTATCTCAGTCTTTTTCTGTCTATCTAATATGTATCTGTCTCAGACATTTCGACTCCATCTATCTATCTATCTATCAATCTATCTATCTATCTATCAATCTATCTATCTATCCATCTATCTAGCAACCTTTAATTTATTTACTTTTTCTTTCTTTCTTTCTTTTCGTCTAATATATCTATCTCAGCCTGTTACTATCTCTCTAGCTACCTATCTATTTCAACCTGTTACTATCTATCTATCTATCTATCTATCTATCTATCTATCTATCTATCACAGACTGTTTAAATCTATCTATCTATCTATCTATCTATCTATCTATCTATCTATCTATCTATCTATCTATCTCAGCCTGTTGCTATCTACCTGTCTATCCATGTATCTCAGATTTTAGTATATATTTATCTCAGTCTGTTTCTGTCTATCTAATATGTATCTGTCTCGGACATTTCCACTCTATCTATCTATCTATCTATCTATCTATCTATCTATGGTTAAATTATCATTTAAATTACGCGAACATGAGAATAACTGAAATTTCATTTTAACAGATATATTTATCAAAATTAAATAAAAAAAATATCTTGAAATGCTAAAGAGTTCATTTATTCGATAATATCGCCATTGGCTTCAGCCACTGCTACCTGACGATTTCGTAATCCCTTTCACCTCTTCTGGACGGTCACCTTGTTTAAGATGGTGAATGCTGCCATAATCTTTGCCTTCAGTTCATCTTTTGAGTTGTAAGGAATTTTGTTGGCCTGTCGCTCAACGGCGCCCCACGCATTAATCAAGGGGGCTGCCTTTCGGGGAGTTAGGTGGCCAAATGTAGGAGGTGATATGATCGCAGAAATTGTCTGACAGCTATGAATGGGCTCTCCTGTTTTTGTGGCATGGTGCAGAGTCCTGTTACGAGACACAGGGCCTTCCAGCAGACACCCTCTTGACTCAATGCAGCACTACATTCTTAAGTAGCTTGATGTAGGCCTCTGTGTTGAGTCTGAGGTCATATTGGAACATACATTTAGGCATAACTTCGCCATCGCTAATGATCACTCCAAATAGCTTCGTAATCACCATTAGACTCATACAACTCTTTCTGAATCCTCTGCGCTGTCCTCGGATTGACACTCAAACTCTCTGAAATGTGTGTGTGTTTGTGTTTGCTATTTTGTGTTTGTTTTGCGTGTGTTTTGTGTTAAGTAGTGTAGACGGTCACAAAGGGAGAGATAGAAACGTATATACTGTTTGAAATATGATTTTCGTGACATTTGTACGTCATAAAATAAAGAGCAGAAATGAAAACGTGATGTTTGATGAACGGGCGAGTGTGTTTAAGAGCACGCCCAAAACTCTTTTATGAATGATGAGAAAGGGGGTCACATTTGAAGCGAGAAAGACTTCAGTCAACTGCGAACACTTCAATATACAACACAAATAAATGCCGACTGAAGCAACACCGATCCAAAGAACTTTCCTACAGATTGTTCGGCTCAACGAGCACACTTACTGACAATTTACGAATCTCACGTTTGTCTTGTTCAACACCAGAATAGAAGAGCATTTATTCAAACGTATTTATTGGTTAATATATATTTTAATGAGAATAATACCCAGAAATGTGACACCAGACCTAAAAATGGCGTAACCGTCATCACTCATTGTCGAACAGAATTATTTATAATCACTGACCCATTCTTTCGATATTTTTTTCTTTTATGAAAAAAATTCACTACTAGACAATTTTTGTAATCAGTCCACACCAAGCAAAGCAATAAAGCAACTAAGACACAAGAGGTTACTGAGGGCGAAAAAAATGATTAAGGAGAGAGTAGAGTAAAAGCACAAAAATGATGAAGAGAAGCGATTACGATTGATGAGGCTGGTATATTGGCCTACAAAAAGATATTGAATGACGAATGACAACAAACAAAGCGAAGAGTTGGGTAAAAATATATTTCCAAGTGTATTTTAGTTAAAGAAAATACATAAAAAAAGTAAGGTTACAGAGCCCTGGGCCAAAAAATATCTGTAGATGGTGAAAATTGCGTTTTCCGGAAAAGGGGAGATTTGATCGACGCTTTGTTCCAAAAACCAGAGTTTCGTTATAAGCTGAAGAGAGTTTTTCTGAGAAGGAGAGATTTGTTAGCCACTGAAGAGCATTATGCTGAGAAGGAGAGTTTTGTAAGTCGCTGAAGTGCATTGTCCTAGAAAGGAGAAATTTCTTTGTCGGTGAAGAGCATTATCCTGAGAAAGAGTTTTTTAAGTCGCTGAAGAGATTTGTCCTAGAGAGGAGAATTTTGTTAGTCGTTGAAGAGAAAGGAGAATTCTGTTACTCGATGAAGAGCATTATCCTGAGAAAGAGAGTTTTGTTAGTCGCTGAAGAGCATTATCCTGAGAAGGAGAGTTTTTTTGGTTGCTGAAGATCATTGTCCCAGAAAGGAGAATTTTGTTTGTCCTTTAAGAGAATTATACTGAGAATGAGAGTTTTGTTAGTCTCTGAATAGCATTGACCTAGAAAGGAGAATTTTGTTAGTCGCTGAAGAGCATTATCCTGGGAAGGAGAATTTTGTTAGTCGCTGAATAGCATTGACATAGAAAGAAGAATTTGCTTAGTCGCAGAAGACCATTAACGTGTGAAGGTGAGTTTTGTTAGTCACTGAAGTGCTTTGTTCTAGAAAGGATAATTTTGTTAGTGCTGAATAGCATTATACTGAGAAGGACAGTTTTGTTAGTCGCTGAAGAGCATAGACCTAGAAAGTAGAATTTTGTTAAATGATGAAGATCATTATCCTGAGAAAGAGAGTTTTGGTAGTCGCTGAAGAGCATTATCCTGAGAAGGAGAGTTTTGAAGTGCTTTGTCTTAGAAAGGAGTATTTTGTTTGTCGCTGAAGAGAATTATCCTGGAAATGATAATATTGTTAATCGCTGAATAGCATTGTTCTAGAAAGGAGAATTTTGTTAGTCCCTGAAGAGCATTACTTGAGGAGAGTTTTTTTAGTCGCTGAAGAGCGTTGTCCTAGGAAAGAGAATTTTGTTAGTCCCTTAAGGGAATTATCCTGAGCAGGACAGTTTTGTTAGTCTCTCAATAGCATTATCCTGAGATGGAGGGTTTTGTTAGTGGCATAAGTGCTTCGTCCTAGAAAGGAGAATTTTGTTAGTCGCTGAAGAGCATTGCCCTAGAAAGTAGAATTTTGTTAGTTAATGAAGATCATTATCCTGAGAAAGAGAGATTTGGTAGACTCTGAAGAGCATTATTCTGAGAAGAAGAGTTTTGTTAGTTTCTGAGGAGCATTGACATGTGAAAGGTGAGTTTTGTTAGTCGCTAAAGTGCATTATTCTAAGAGGGAGAGTTTTGTTAGTTGCTGAAGTGCTTTGTCCTAGAAAGGAGAATTCTGTTTGTCGCTGAAGAGCATTACCTGAGAAGGAGAGTTTTTTTAGTCACTGAAGAGATTTGTCCTAGAAAAGAGAATTTTGTTAGTCCCTTAAGAAAATTATCCTGAGCAGGAAAGTTTTGTTAGTCTCTGAATAGCATTGACCTAGAAAGGAGAATTTTGGTAGACGCTGAATAGCATTATCCTGAGAAGGAGAGTTTTGTTAGTGGCTTAAGACATTTGTCCTAGAAAGGAGAATTTTGTTAGTGCTGAATAGCATTATCCTGAGAAGGAGAGTTTTGTTAGTGGCTTAAGACCTTTGTCCTAGAAAGGAGAATTTTGTTAGTGCTGAATAGCATTATCCTGAGAAGGAGAGTTTTGTTAGTGGCTTAAGACCTTTGTCCTAGAAAGGAGAATTTTGTTAGTGCTGAATAGCATTATCCTGAGGAGAGTTTTGTTAGTGGCTTAAGACCTTTGTCCTAGAAAAGAGAATTTTGTTAGTGCTGAAAAGCATTATCTTGAGAAGGAGAGTTTTGTTAGTGGCTTAAGACCTTTGTCCTAGAAAGGAGAATTTTGTTAGTGCTGAATAGCATTATCCTGAGAAGGAGAGTTTTGTTAGTGGCTTAAGACCTTTGTCCTAGAAAGGAGAATTTTGTTAGTGCTGAATAGCATTATCCTGAGAAGGAGAGTTTTTTAGTGGATTAAGACCTTTGTCCTAAAAAGGAGAATTTTGTTAGTGCTGAATAGCATTATCCTGAGAAGGAGAGTTTTGTTAGTGGCTTAAGACCTTTGTCCTAGAAAGGAGAATTTTGTTAATGCTGAATAGCATTATTCTGAGAAGGAGAGTTTTGTTAGTGGCTTAAGACATTTGTCCTAGAAAGGAGAATTTTGTTAGTGCTGAATAGCATTATCCTGAGAAGGAGAGTTTTTTAGTGGATTAAGACCTTTGTCCTAGAAAGGAGAATTTTGTTAGTGCTGAAAAGCATTATCCTGAGAAGGAGAGTTTTGTTAGTGGCTCAAGACCTTTGTCCTAGAAAGGAGAATTTTGTTAGTGCTGAATAGCATTATCCTGAGAAGGAGAGTTTTGTTAGTCACTGACGAGTGTTGTCCTGAAAAGTAATGTTTTGTTTGTCGCTGAAGACTAAAAAGATGTGTTTTGTTAGATTCTGAAAATCGTTGTCCTAAAAAGTAGATTTTTATTATTCGTTGAAGATCGTTGTCCTGAAAAGGAGAGTTTTGCTAGTCACTGAAGAGCCTTCCTGGCAGGAGTCGTGGTCCGGCTCTCGACCGCTAGAACAGATACTAAACTTTAATCGTAGTCCTCAGTATCATGCTACTGCTGCTGTGTGTTTGTGTGTGTGTTTGTGTCTATTGTTTAAAAATTGCTATAGTTATTAGGAGAAGAGTGTTCAATTCAATTGAAAGACGTTTAAACAATGCCTTGAATGATTAAACATATTCATTTTGAGATTAGTTCCTGGGGCCGGTTAGTAAGACTTAGAATCAGTGGGAGTTGACGAGCAATAACTGAGCTGTACTAATACCTGTCCCACAAAAAAGTATGTATATATATATATATATATGGACACGAATAACAGAACGAAAATAATCTACTCCGTATTTATATAAAGTGTTCACTACGAAATTTTCTGAAGATTACTCAAATCGAGAGAGACCGAAGAACATATCGGCCGAAAAGTTCTTATTATAACAACACAAATGTGGATATTAGTTTGAATGTAAATAATATTATAATAATTCCTGATCATCGAAATGCAGACAATAATAATTTATTCCTAATAGAATCCTTCCAAATCCACCTGTTTTCCTTACTGAATATATTCCGCCATATTTCTCATTCATTCTCGTTAGAATTTAGCAAAGTAAAATGGAATTTATTGATGCCACTCTGGATATTCGTCTGCAGTAGAAAATCAAATAAAGATGCCTTCTTTCGACAGAAGATTAAAACTACTGACAGAATCGCTAAATAGAGGTCAGCTATTGCCCGAATTCTTCTCCCTTGCTAATAAGAACCACTGACCAAACATAACCGAAGCCAGGTCACTGTTCCTTAAACAAATGCGCACACACATTTACCTTCGATTACAACACGAACGAAACCTCACTGCTTCAATCACCTGACCTTTTGGTTTATTTTATTCGATCAAAAGCTGATTGCGTTCGGCCTTTAGTTGGTTTCCTCTAGCGTTTGTAACTCCCAAAGCGGACACAGGCTTATCTAATCGAACGCTAAGAAACAACAAAGTGTTTTCAAGAGTAATATACTGAAAATAAAAGGATTAACAATATAATGCTTTCTTGTAATTACATCATTCTTCTTCGTATATTATTGATTTTAATCGATAAAATTCGTTTCCCTTGAATTAGAGACAATATTATCAAGAAGATATAGAATAGAATATTGTTTTACAAACTGAGAAAAAGAAATTGTTTTTTTATTAGCATTGTTCGCCTAGCAGAAAGTACAAGAACCACTCTACGATGGTCGACTGAAAAGTTCATAGGTTGACCAAGATATTGTCATGGAATTAATTTTTCATAGAGTTCCTTGCAGTTCTCGCCTGTCTTCCATCAGTGTTGTAGTGTTTGGATCCCATCGATAAAGAAGCGTTCATCCTGTTAATTAAAACATGTCATCAACAGCAGATATAACGTCGTCATCACAGCGATACTGGTTCTCAGCCAAATGTTATTTCATGTTGGGGAACAGATGATAATCAGATGGGGCCAAATCAGGAGAATAGGTAAGGTGACCAGCCAGTTCAATCCCACAGTCAGTGAGCTGCAGTATTATCCTTTCGCTAGTTTTCCTGGACGTTTGATCTTGATAACCTTTTGTAACTGCCCCAGCAAGTTGGCATAGTAATCTATATGGGTCGTATTAATATCTATATTGTTTCTTCGAGATAAACTGACATCTGAGCGTTCAAAAAATACTGTTAGTAAAAAAAAAGTCATCAACAGCTGATATGACGTCGTATATTGCCCTTCTTTGCTGTTTCGGAAATGTTCAATGTCTAAAATTTATACAATGCACAGTTGAATGGTATATTTGAAAAATTGCACGATGACCCCTGATGAGAATAATTTTCTGGCATAATACCAAACCCAGATATAGTCATCAATTGAATACTTATTCATTTTGACCTATGGATAAAATATCAGGGTTGACTTAATTTATAAATTTTTAAATCTCTTTACGCTTTAATCCGCTTAAATCTCTGTTTTTTTTTTTTTTTTTTTTTTTTTAAGAAATGAACAATATTTATGTTGGTTTAAGATATTTCATTAAAATAACCCACATAAAATGTATATATATATACGATGTTTCTTTTGAAAAAAAATCATTTTTGTAACACACCCACTAACAAATATCGACACTTACACACGCATAGACACAGAAACATACACACACACATGCACAGACCGGTCGACAAACCAAGACGAAAAAACAACACCAAATACAAAACTGTTGTGAACCAATAAATACGGGAAACCATTAACTTAACTAAAATAATCAGGACAATACAACAGTTACTATTTGTTAAGGGGTTCACCCCCTTTTTTATACAAGTGGACTCGCCCAGTGTGTACTTGTACTGCTGCCGGTGAATACTCGGGATGAAATCCGGTCTCAAATGAATGACAAACGCAGGAATGAAATATAGCAAATAAATGTATTGATGTAATAAAACAATTGGTAATACGGTTAGTAGATCCAGAAATGCGGTTAGTAGGAATAATAATATATATACAGTCTGGGAAATTCAGTATCGAAGTATGACTTCCTTCTGAGTCTACGTACTCGCAACTGTGATTCTTACAAAGCGGTTACATCACACTCTCACTCTCTTCCAGAATCCACAACACTATTATTAAAGAAAATGGAATCTGTGGAGAAGCATGGAAACTTAGGTTCCATGGCCTTGAAGACAGATGATTACATATTCGAGTTCAGTGTCTTTAATTCTAAGATAATCATGTTGGTCTGTCTTTATTCTATTGAGACAGGATGTCACTGACGAAAAATGAAGATTATTAATTTCAATCCATTGCATATTGTCAGAAAATAGCGCAAAACATATGACGTCACACGTTAATATCCATTTATCCAAATCCGCTTCTGGGAAGATTTCCGGTGCTGTAATAAAAACGCGGCCACAACATTTTCTTCTATTTTTTAAAAATATTTTTATGCTCCTTAACAATTCGCTATTGATTTCAACTAAATTTTAATTCCCCACTATCGATTTTCTTCTGAAATCGATAACGTTGTTGGTAATTAATTTAGAAACACTTGTCAGTGTTAACACGAGTAGCAAGCTCTTTTGGTATTGTAAGTCACCCGCATTTTCTACAGGCTGATGGAATGTGATGAATCGTGAAATGCGATAAGCAATATTGTAGGGTTGGCCGAAAGAATTTCGAATATTTTTTTGTCGTTAGTAGAGATTAAAAACGTTCAGTTTAAATGAGCGATTCTCCATGTAGGCGGATACAATGTCATTTATCCTTGCTTCTTCATAAATAGAAGCACGATTTTTCTAAAACCATAGGACAGATTATCATTTTCTTTTTTTGAATTACCGTCTTTACGCGCGTATATAATCGCACGTCTGCGCATGCTTGCACAGACAAACGCCCATGCACATATCCACACATATACATCTATATCAGCGCTGCACAATCAATGAGAGTTTTACGACCTAAGCGACCATCAGGAGATCTAAGTGATTAAACCGCTAAGATATTAAACGCCCATACACAGCGCCGATAAGTAAAATCCCTGTACGTGTCATTTTGGAAAAAAAATCTAATTGTAAAAGACGTATAAAGAAAATGGAAAATCTTTTTATAAAGCTGTTTAGTAGATTGACTGCCAAACCCGTGTTATCTGGTTTTTGGCATTTCTTTTTAAATTATGACAACGTATTTGGTACCAGTTTCTTAGTTATCTTATGCTTGGCATTTTATGATACATTTTTATCTGCGGGCGCCAACAAAGAATTTATTTGCTGTGATAGTTTTAGAGTTAAAATAATGTTAAGAGATCAGTTGAATCTATAAATTAACTCATAAAATATTGTTATTGCATAATTCCGCTAATAAAAAACGTACCTTTTGAAGTCACATTTTGTATTTAATCTGACATTCAAAAACTTAATTAATTGCTTTGAAATTAGCCGGAACGTGTTAGGGATGATTAAAGGTATTCCCACATAGAATCGATACTATTTTTCTACAGAACAGCTTAGCATATAAAACACAGAAAAATGAACTAGAATGGACCCCCCCCCACTGAAAATGGTTAATAAATTAACCGGAACCTCTTGTGACAATAATGGTTATTCGCAGACTTTAAATTCTCTTAATCCTATTCGCGGACTCTAAATTCTCTTAATCTTCATAAAATAAAACTGTAAATAAACTTAAAACCTCTGAATAAACCTCACAATTTTCTGTCACATCCAATAAAACATGAAGATCTGATGACTCTCAAAGCGTACACGTGACACTAGGCCGAAAGTATGAGGAACCCAGTGAGGACCGACCTCACTACACCGACGTCATTGCTCTAGCGAGAGAAGCAGGCTAACCATTACACCAAGTCGAAGTTCCCATGAAACAGGAATAGATGCCATTTTTGCCTAAAGTTTACTCTATAGGCCCAAGTGACGCTCAAGTTACAGGATTATTGAAAACGTTTGTGTGAGCGTACGGGTGGGAGTTTAGGTAAATATATGAGAAAGTTAAGGATTAATCCTAACCTAGTAGAGTGATCGGGAAAGTATTCTCCACAGCTTCTGCTTAGATATGGTAGCACACTCAGCCTGTTTTAGATTTTCTAGGCAGTGAACATAGTAAGTGGAGTCATGTACTTACTGGAGTGATAGGGCCATTTTTACAGCATTTGTTTACGATGGATCAGATATAAGAGCTTTGTATTTCTGCTGCTTTTCTTTGCCACCAGGTGTTCTGGGCTTGTCGTATGCCTCTTTGGCAGTTAGCTACGGCTTGTTTATGAGCACGTATATTAGTAGCTGTAGACTGGTTCTCCATAGTCAGACGTGTCTGACGTTTAGTTTCAATGAGAGGCGAGATAGACCCGTATCTCTCATCGAACCAGTCTTGTCTTTTCTTGTTTGAGTAGCCGATAGTTTTCTCCCCTGCACGGGTCATGGTGTCTCAGAGGGTGGTCCGGTGGTGCTCCACAGAGGCCTGATACACTGGGTCTGCAAGGTGGCGTTCGCAGGCTTCTCTAAAATTCTGTGCCAGCTGTGGGACGCGGAGATTGCTACAGTCAAACATATATATATATATATATATATATATATATATATATATTTTTGATGAAATCTACCACGATTCTAACTGTAGAAGTCATAACATAATTTACCTCCTAGAATGCACACTATGCCAGAAACAATATGTAGGAAAATCTGAATGGCCCTTTCACTACAGAATTAATAATTATCGCAATCGAATTAAGTCGTCTCCCAATGAAAGATTATCACCCGTAGAACAACATTTCCGCCTAGAAAAACACGATTTTAAAACCCATGACAAATCCACTATAATTGAGAGAATAAAAAGTTCAGAACAGATAACATTAGAAAATTTTTAGAGTTCCATGAATATAATTGGATACAACGTTTAAAAACGCACTATCCAGACTGGTTTAATCACAAATATAACAATATAGATAGTATTAATATATAACCCTACAAATCAAAACCTACCCACATTTCTCACCCACACAAGACAGACATGCTTACGGAGGTGTTGAGGCCTCACACTTAAACACACACCCACACGAATATACACACTAACACACATCATATTCACTCCCTAATGAGCCAAATGATAACACACACCTATAGTAATATACACACTTACACACATCATACTCACTCACTCCCTAAGAACCAAATAACACACACACAAACTTAACAGAGACGCATCTCCTTTCCAGGAACCAATAAAACTGTCAAAATGACCAAGGGAATTCAGAGCAGCATGAATCCATTCTTATCTTAAATAACAACTGTTTGACCAACACAAGGTCTGACCAAAATTCATGTTAAAAAAATAAAAAAAACAAATAAAAACTACAGACAAAAGTTCATTTTCTCCATCAAGACATTGATTTCTGTAGTTTACTGCTACCAGCAAGCAGAATTTTTTTTCTCTCCTGATGATGGCCATGTTACCCGAAACTAGACGAGGAATCTAAATGAAATAATAAAAACGAAAGAATATTAATATACGACCCAGTGTGTCTGAAGATCCTAATTTTTTAATATTTTTTATTGTTCAGTATATATATATATATATATATATATATATATATATATATATATATATGGTAAAGCTAACAAATCCGTTAGTATATAACCCAAGTGGATCCTAGTAATATAAAATACTAAAACTGATCGATAAAAAAGATCTCAATGTATTTATTATTACAGAGCAAAAATTAATTTGGATTTTATTGTGCATTAATATATATATATATATATATATATATATATATATATATTTGTATTTAGGCAGCAATCCTTCTTTCATGTACATTTCATTGAAAATGACAGACAAGGTGATTTTATTTAGTTTTTTATACAATTTCTCATTCGATGTAATATATTTTTTTCTTTTCGAATGATAAATTATATAAAAACTTTCCGAATGTTCTTTTTATCCGAGCGCTTTCGGCTATACATTTAACCATTTTCAAGTATTATATTTTAACTATTAAAAATAAATGGCAGCCATATTAATAAAAACAAAAAAAACCCAATAATATTAACTTTGAACATGGACACAATATCTTGACCGTGTTTTGAAAAATGAAAACATTTTATAAAGCATACATACAACAAACTATTTCTTATTTTAACAGTTACAATATGATCTATAATAATAATAATAATACACACACACACACACACACACACACACACATATATATATATATATATATATATGTGAAAATTTCTCCGATTTAATCGGTAGAGAAGACAATATTTATGAATAAAAATGACAATAGGAAAAGTGGTAATTGCTGACGCGTTTCGTCCAATGTGGACTTTATCAAAGCAAAATACGATTGCTTTGATAAAGTCCACATTGACGAAACGCGTCAATTACCAGTTTTCCTATTGTCATTTTTATTCATTTATTCATATATATATATATATATATATATATATATATATATATATATATATATATGTACGGAATGGTAAAAAATAATTTGCTACCCAATTTACTAGAAACGTCCATTTTTAGACTTTTGTATTGTTCTTAATCAATTCATTTCGAAACCGTCCCTTCCCATCTCTTCGCTGCACAATTACGATTTTAATTTGCTACGTTCCTATAGAATCCAACAAGGAAAGTCTTTCACACTGTGGAGATCTTTTCTCTGATGTCTTTTTTTCAGTCAACTGTACCCTTCAGGACGGAGATACTTAGAGTTGATTCTATTTAATGATCTACCAATAACCAAAACGCAAATTACTGATCCCTACAGATTAAAATTCAGCGAAACTGTTGGCGTTATACTTGTTCTTCATAGACTGGAATCGTATTTACATATAGAATTATTTAGTTTGAATCGTTGTACCATTTTACCGTAAATTCCGTCGTTTGCCTGGAAACCATATTTGACAGTCACTCGGTGATGTTCTTATTCTTTAGACTGTAAATGCAGTGACATTCGTAAATATTTATTGCTATTTTTAAGCGTCAATTTTTAATACTATTTCATTATTTTGCCTCTCTCATTTCATTGTTTATAGATATTTCCTTCATTATTTTTTTTTCAAAATCGTCTGTTTTATACCGACATTTTCTCTCTTCTGTTCTTTATGCTTTTTCGCTTACACCATCTTCTCACAATCAAGTTTTCATTTTATTTTATGTCATGATATTTTTTTCGTTACATCTTCGCTTCCTCTCTGCATACGAACAAATTTTATTTCACCGGAAGTGGACGGCGTTTTTTTTTTTTTTTTATATATTTAAAAAAAAAAATGTCGCGACAGGGGGGTTAGATCTCGGTTCGTAACTTCAGAAAATATAATACGCTGTCGTTTTGCTATGTACAATGTATTTAAGAGATTAGACCATATTTTACAGCCTGTGAGGTGACAGAACAACACGAACGACTGTTTAGAACATCGATAAACAAAGTAAAACGAATAATTAAATCTTATCCTAAAAGCCATATATAATTTCAATCGCACAGGCAGTCAAATAAAAAATAAAATAAAATAGATTTTATGACACATTTTGAGATAATCCATGTATTTTAACATTTTATTATTAATAATATTTTTACTCCTCCTTTCGTTTGATTTGCTCGTTTGTATGATCGCTTAATTCTCTTAGATACTTAATAATATCGGAGAATGGATCATTTTTAGTCTATGTTGATCCTGTGGTGGCGTAAAATATTCTTCACGACTAATGGTTACCGCGTAAAGATTATGCAAAAACATTTGACAAAGGACGTCACAAAGAACTGTTGTGACAGCGATGTAACCTTGACTTATGGAGGAAGGATATTAGAAGTATCCGGAATTATACTACTGTACTGTACTGATGCGGCATTCACCCTGGGCGGATTGAGCCGGCTTCTTCCTGTTATGAGAAGAAGATTCTTGGGATAAATTACAGAAGTAGGGTACCCAGGCCTACTCGGATAACGTTCTTGCTTGCCGCGGGATTCCCACAGACGCAGAGACAGGAACGACCAGAAGCCGCCGGTTACCGATGCAGACGCTCCTTGGATTTTCACCAGAGCCCTTGTTAGCCAGCGTGTGTGTCAGACCTGTCCGCCTTGGGTGGCCATACCAGGAACGAAGTTCCGGACAGCATAGCTCTGACACTACCGTTTACACCCCCCCCCCCACCGACTGTGAGGTAAGGGTTGGACTTACATCCGGAAGTATAGACTGAGAGCAAAGCGTAACATAATGATAAAGAATAAATTTAGTAAAAATATAAAAAAGTAGAAACGGATGTAAGACAATGAGGTGATTATTTTTTTTTATTACAGGACATAATCAATTTATCCAGTGAGGCGATTCTGAGAGAATTACAAGTCCTGACTGGGTTCATTATTAACGGACATATTCTTAACAACATCAGGTATACAGATGACACAGTGCTGATAGAAGAAACGGTAAGAAAACTGCAAAATCTACAGAAGATAGTGAAGAAGCGATAACAAAGAATGAAAGATCAATTGTAAGAAGACAGAATGAATGGTTTATAGCAAAGGGTTAGGCCTAAAATGAAAATTACAAATCTGTAATACTGAAACGAACTAATCACAAACATTTAAATAACTACGAAATGTTCTAAGAGAGGGCGGAAAATGGAACATTGAAATTAATAGTAGACCCAGAAAGGGAATTACAGGAACTCCTACAGAAGTTAGAAAAGGAAAGTGAGAATAAGGGACTAAACACCAATTGCCAGAAGACTAAATATATATATTTGATGAAATCTACCACTAACTGTAGAAGTCATAACATAATTTACCTCCTAGAATGCACGCTATGCCAGAAACAATATGTAGGAAAATCTGAATGGCCCTTTCACTACAGAATTAATAACTATCGCAATCGAATTAAGTCGTCTCCCCATGAAAAATTATTACCTGTAGAACAACATTTCCGCCTGGAAAAACATGATTTCAAAACCCATGCCAAATTCACTATAATTGAGAGAATAGAAAAGTTCAGAGCAGATAACATTAGAGTCCCATGAAAATAAGTGGATACGACATTTAAAACGCACTATCCAGACGGGCTTAATCACAAATTTAACAATATAGATAGTATTAATATATAACCCCACAAATCAGGACCTACCCACATTTCACACCCACACAAGACAGACATGCTTACGGAGGTGTGGAGGCCTCACACTTATACTCACACCCACACGAATATACACACTAACACACATCATATTCACTCCCTAATCAGCCAAATGATAACACACACCCATAGTAATATACACACTTACACACATCATACTCACTCACTCACTCTTGTTAGTAAAAGGAACAGCCCGACATGTAAATTATAAATCGGAGATACCAAATTCAAACAAGTACAACATTTAAATACCTGAAAATTATTTTAACAGTGGCCAAAAAGTGCTATACTGAAATCCGAAGACTGATTGGCGTATCGCAATATGCCTACTAAAAGCTAAGTAAAGTATTAAAAAACACTAAATTTCGTTACCCCCCCCAAAAAAAAACCCAGAAATTTTTATATAAATACTTTATATCAGTCCTGCTAAATGGCAATGAATTCTGGACAATCTCCTCACGTATGTATAAGATACTTGAAGCAACCAATATGCTGAAACTACCATGGACTGAACATGTGAGCATGGACGACCTTTTGTATTCAGGAGCCGAGTTCGGTCGCTCGGTTCTGGGTCGTGATTTTAACAGGGACACTCTGGTGAGTTTTCTATTCTCTTGTTCCACAGACGCTTAAGAATACTGGATTGACATTCTGTATATGTTTATGGTAACTTACATTTAAATGGCTATTTTAACTGAGCCAGTGTCTTTAGTACTTTAATATAGATAGGTACAAGAGATTCTTCTAAACAGACGCTTCTTTTACTAATCATTCTAGACACTGAGTCAGTAACTGTGCTCTCTACGTTGGTATTCCCAGTAAACATATAAGACTGTAGGTCAAAGAATGTCAGATATCAGCAGTATTTTAGAAATGGCATTTGTCTTCTGTATGCCTTTTACTCTTATGTCCCTATCAAACTCTGATAGACCCCGTTAACATGCCTACCTCGTTTTCACAAACTAACCCATTGGATGACAGAGTACAATTAATTTAGGTCTAGGCGATTTCAAAGTGCGATTATATATTAGGGTCTCGAGAGATTGGAGCTTTTGAGGAGCGTGGAAAAACCTCTTAGCCACTGTTGTTCCCATTTCCACCCTGACCCGCGGTGGTAGCAGATGGTAGGGGCCCAGATATGCACAAATAGGTTACCCGCCAAGCAAAAATCAACAGTACATTTTTATAACAAAATGAGCAACAATACATTTTTTATGACAGAATAACGATTTATGCAACTGAAAAAAAATGAAATTACATTTTTATTGTAAAATTGCCAACAATCATTTTATCATCTACAAACTATATATCTAAAAAAAGTATCCCTTTTACTCTGAAAGCATAAAATGACGTAAGATACATGTAGTTGAAAGGATAAAATTAGGTACAATATAAAAAAAAGGGATTAGGGGCCTTGCTGCCGGATGTAGTTTATCGTTATACCCAGGAAGAAGTTCCAGTTGAGATCAGCGGTTGAACTTGAGTCCGAAAAGAGAGTCTGAATGTGCAACCATTCATAGCGACTGATGAGAATTTAGGATCAGCTCAGAGATAACAAAATGATATGAGCTTGGCTCTTGACGAATTGAAAGTTCAAAACGAGATTTACGAATATCTGTCTATATCTCTGAGATGAGGTATTATGATTGCTTGCATCAATTACATTATTCGGACTGTTATCCTCATCTTCATTGCCATATTCACAACGTTCGGCCGTTGTACGTTCCGGCCTTTATGTCTATGTCTCTCTATATATCTGTCTATATCTCTGAGATGAGGTATTATGATTACTTGAATAATTTACATTATTCGGACTGTTATCCTCATCTTCATTGCCATATTCACAACGTTTCGGCCGTTGTACGCTCCGGCCTTTATGTCTATTTCTCTCTATATATCTGTCTATATCTCTCAGATGAGGTATTATGATTACTTGAATTATTTACATTATTCGGACTGTTATCCTCATCTTCATTGCCATATTCACAATGTTTCGGTGATTCTACGCTCCGGCCTTTATGTCTATTTCTCTCTATATATCTCTCTATATCTCTGAGATGAGGTATTATGATTACTTGCATTATTTAAATTATTGCCACATTCACAACGTTTCGGCCGTTGTACGTACCGGCGTTTGTCTTGTGAAACGGGCCGCCCCCTCGAGTTAAGACTACTAGAACATCGTAAATCGGTAACACAAGGGGAAATAGAAAAATCAGGCGTAGCTGACCACTTATGGAGAGAAAAATGTGATCACTGTTCCCTGTGGGATGAGGATGAAATAATAGACAGAGAGCATCACTGGAAAATACGAAAACTTAAAGAATCAATATATATGCTAGGCTACAAAAATCTCCTGAGCCGACCAAGCATAGAAATGAATACAATATGCAAACCAGTAATAAAGAGTGCTAGAGAAAAGCAATGAATAACAATAAAAACTGCAATATAAGCTCTAGGAAAAATGCAATAATAATAACAAGAAATTTACAATATTAGCACCAGTAAAAAAATGATTGCTGAGACATTAAGTTTACAAGTCCCAAAAATTCATACACAGATGTCCTCAAAGGCTCATGGCTCAGTAATCCAGTGATTAGACCGAAAGAGTTGTGAGTTCGATACCAGGCCACAGCAGAAGTAAATCAAAACCTTGAAAAGTTGTGTTAAAGGGAAATAACTGAGACATCCAGAAGAGGCATTTGAAACTAGAACAAATTATCTCCGTTCGGTTCGAAATTCCAGTCACCTGAAGAAGGCCGGAGCGGTGTGAATATGGCAATGAAGATCAGGATAACAGTCCGAATAATGTAAATAATAACGCGACAATTATGAAGCTTGCTATCACTTCATCTCCAGTAGTGTTCCTTAAATAAGTCTCTTCAGAAAGAGACATTCGGTCAACAACGCTAAAGACTATTCCCCTCTGGAACCAAAGCGACAATGGCCTTTAATTTTTAGCGAGATTATGACGCCAAATCGATAGATTTTAAAACTTTGATGGCGTCAGCAACACTCAGAAGACGTGCTCACGCTGTCTGCTAATTCCCCGTCAATTCATATCAACATTGCCGTGTGTCTATTAAAGTGAAAGCATGATTGTACGGTATAATCAGATCGCTAGGGAGTACGAGCGTCGAGGTAGATGTGATGGTTAAATATGACAAAGTTTCGGGCGATTCTAATGGAAAAGGTTTCGTCGCCAGGATACAGTTTTGCTTCATAACTTCATTAGAGATTTTGAGAAAGTGAGACGGGGAGTCGAGACAAAGCATGGAAGAACAGAATTGTTTATGGACATTTCCCTGATGACGAGGAATATTCAACTCACTGTAACCCGTTCACACACATTCACAACAACTCATGGAATTAATGTACACTTACTGAATCCACTTGCTTACATATCTATCTGTCTATCTAACTATCTATATTATTATTATTATTTTTATTTTCTTTGATTTCTGGAATTTACACATTTCTTTCCGGGTCCCGCCCAGGGACCTAAGGTTAGAGATGGTGTCATGGCACTTTCCACTGACAAAAAAATAAATAAATAAATAAATAAATTAAATTACATAGATAAAGCCTTTCGTAAGGTGTGGGCTGTACTTGTCAGAACAATTTTTTGTATCTCCTTGAGGCATGAACTTCCAGGAATCCCTTCAATTAGTCTACTGCAATCTTTTCCAACCAGTCCTAGGGCTCCAACTACAACAGGGATTGTTGATGTTCCCATATGCCACATTTTCGAGATTTCTATTTGAAGGTCCTTGTATTTTGACAACTTTTTGAATATCTTCAAAGATACATTGCAGTCAGCAGGGACTGCCATGTCAATAAGGAGGCACTTTTTTGTTTGTGGTCTTTAATAACAATATCTGGCCGGTTGGCCTTGATTGTTCTGTCAGTGTGTATTGTGTAATCCCATAGAATTGTAACAGGTCCTATCTCCGTAACCGGGTCTGGGTGGTGTTCATACCAGTTTCTTTCAGTTTCCTTCCCGTAGAAGTTGCATATTTTTATTATTATTATTATTATTATTATTAGTATTATTATTATTATTATTATTATTATTTCCTTTGATATCTGTTGTATACACATTTACTTCCGGGTCTCAGTTATGACATTTTCCATTGAGTATTTTCGTAAAAAAAACAAAAAAACAAACTCAGTTCACACATATTTAACGTAGATAAAGCTATTCGTAATATGTGAGCTGTCGTTTTGAATACCATATATTTTTAAGGCTTGCACTTTCAGGAATCTCTTCAATGAGTTTATCGGACCCGTTTCCAATCAATCCAAGAATTCCAACTACAACTGAAATAGTTGATGTTCTCATGTGCTACATTTTTGATATTTCCATTTCATGATAGTTGTATTTTCATTGTTTTTTGAAGATCTTCAAAGATCCATTAGTGTCTGCAGGGAGTGTCATGTTAATAAGAAACGAATTCAGTTTTTGTAGTCTTTGATCACGATGTCTGGGCGATTGGCTTTGATTGTTCTGTCTGTATGTTTTGTAAAGTCCCATAAAAAATGTTAGAGGTCCTAGCTGTATAACTGTGACAGGCTGATGTTCATACAAATATCTTGAAGTTTCCTTCCCGTAAAGTTGCATAATTACCATTGTAGATATTGATCCACTTTGTCATAACCAGTTTGATATTCAGTGGGTGCTAAAAGTGTGAGGCGCGGTGGGGTAATGGACGGCGGCTCTGATTGAGGAATCGGAGAACCGAGTTCGAATTCCAGTTAAATCAATTACATGACAATACCCTTGGGAAAGATATGAATCCTCTTCTTCTCCCCCCAGACCTGATTTTATAGCCTTCGATGGCAACTGGTCTACCACAGAAAGAAATGTCAACCTACTGCGGGAAAAAAATCTGCCTCGTCAGGATGCATCGAAAGATACATGATCGCCTTAGCGTGTATCAAGCATGGCACATAAGTGACTGACTGACTATTGGGAAAGGTATGAATCCTCTTCTTTTCGACCAGCTATGGGTAAATAGCAGGACAGACCGGGTTCTATAGCCTTGAATGGCAAATGTTCTACGGCAGAAAGAAATTGCAACCTACTGCGGGAAAAAATCTGCCTCGTCAGTCATGTATCGAAAGATACATGATCCCTCATCGTGTATCACGCATGGCACATAACTGACTTACTGACCGTTGGGAAAGGTATGAATCCTCTTTTCGACCCGCTATGGATAAATAGCAGGACAGACCGGGTTGTGTAGCCTTCAATGGCAATGGTCTACCACAGAATGAAATGGCAACCTACTGCGGGAGAAAAAAAACTGCCTCGTTAGTCATGTATCGAAAGATACATAAACACCTAAGCGTGTATCATATATGGCAGATAACTGAGTGACCGTTGGGAAAGGTATGAATCCTCTTTTCGATCAGTTATGGATAAATAGCATGCTAGACCGTGTTCTATAGCCTTGAATGGCAATGGTTTACCACAGAATGAAATGGCAACCTACTGCGGGAAAAACTGCCTTGTCATTCATGTATCGAAAGATACATAACCGCCTAACCGTGTATTACGCATGACACAATTGAACTGGATGCTAACATCATGCAACCTGATAGAAGTTGGTAAAATTGTTTGTTGGATATTTCTTGCAGGATTTGCATTTCTGTTTAATACAATTTTTCAGTATGTGTGAAAGGTAAAATCTAGTTTGGAAGCATTGGTCCTGTGCAAAAAGAATAAAATTTTCGGTTTCAGCTTTCACTGATATCATTATTATTATTATTATTATTATTATTATTTTTAGCACCTCACCCAAAATTCCACTCGTTAGCATACTGGTTGCGATCGGTACATTCTTTGTCATATTATATTTTTAATTTCGTGAGTGTGCGTTGTTTGTTTTTGTTGTTGTCGACTGCAGATTATACTAGTTGGGCACCGTCTGTGAGAAAAAGAGCATCATGGCGCAAAACATTTGGAACATTCACGCCGGAATCTCCAATACAAACATTTCAAAGTGTTTGGGCTTCAATCTGAGGACAATGCAGAAGATTCGAAAAGAGTTGGATGAGTCCAATGGTGATTACGAGGATACGGCAGCTCGAGAAAAAAAAAACAAAAAACAAACACTCGGATTGTTCTGAACAGAAAAGAACGGATTTGTTATTGAGGGCTTCGGACTCAACACGGGGGCCTACATCACGTGCCTTGAATAGGCAGTGCTGCCTGTGTCAATGGGGTGTCTGCTGGAAGGCCCTATATCTTGCAACAGGACTCTACACCATGTCACACAAGCAGGTAAGCCCAGTCATGGCTGTCGGACAATTTCTACGACCACATCACCCCTTATATCTGTCCACTTAACTCCCTAAACTGTAACCCCATGACCAGTATGTGTGGGAAGAAGTTGAGCGAGAGACCAACAAAAGTCCTTGTAACACCAAAGATAAACTGAAGGCAAGGATTATGGCAGTATTCACCAACTTAATCGAGGAAATCGTCCAGAAGAGTTGCAGGAAATTCCGAAGACTGTCTGGAGACCTTGGTTGAAACCAATGGCGATTTTATTAAATAAATTTACTCTTTAGTATTTCAAGATACTTTTGTGTAAATATATTTTTGATAAATATATTGCGTTGGTGCATAATTATTAGGCGTTTTTAAACAATATTTATTATGAAAAAAGAAACAACAATTCAACAATAACATTTTTAAATGATTAGCCAGGAGCGTATGATTATCGACACGCATTTTTATAACCTGGAACTAAAATATTTTTATTAAAAAAATGTAAAGAAAACAACAATTTTTATTAACAAATAACACGCCTTCAGAAAACGCTTGAAAATAATACACCAACACAATATCTGTTAAAATGGGATGCCAGTCTTATTTTCATTTTTGTCTAATTTAGATGGCAATTTATCCATCGCACCCTGTGTATAAGGAGTAAGTCTCACTCGAATAGTTTCTCAAGAACTGCTCCTTTATGGCAACAGCTCCCAAGAAGATTCTTTCACGAACACTACTATTTTAACGAGTTGAATTAGTGTTAACCGTTATATTCTTAGAAATGCGATTCCTACATCTAGCACTTACCGCTCACACAACCTCTTCCGTAACACTTTAAATTGAGTGACTCGGACCTTGTATAATGTAAAAAGTTTGCAAAGAATAAAATAAGTCCTAACATATATATATATTTTATATATATATATATATATATATATATATATATATATATATATATATATATATATGTATAAAGTTTCAAATTAAAAAATAATAATAATGTTTTATTTTATGAAAGTCTACCCATACGGATTACCTAGTTTTGCATAAACTATATATATATATATATATATATATATATATATATATATATATATATATATATATATATATATATATATACATATATATAAATATGTATGAAATATATATATATATATATATATATATATATATATATATATATATATATATATATATATAAACATGTATGAAATATATATATATATATATATATATATATATATATATATATATATATATATATATATATAAAATATGTATGAAATATATATATATATATATATATATATATATATATATATATATATATATATATAAATATGTATGAAATATATATATATATATATATATATATATATATATATATATATATATATATATATATATATAAATATAAACATGTATATATATATATATATATATATATATATATATATATATATATATATATATATATAAAAATACCTCAACATTGAGTTTATTTCAAGCCTTTCTGTACACGGCTCTTATCAGCTTTTTTAGAGGGTGATGTTAGCCGTGCACAGAACGGCTTGAAATAGACTATCTTTATATTGAGGTAATTTTAGCCTTTTGCTGTAAAAAATGCTCTGTTAAAATAATAACATCGAACTCTCTGTGGATCAATTTAAATAATTAATAATACTAGGATTATATATTAACGGATCCATTACCTGTACTATATATATATATATATAGTTAAACCTAGTCAGGCAGACAAACTACCAAGGTTTCACCTAAGCGGATCGTCAGGGAAGGCTGGCTCGCATCGCATGTTAATTTCCCTCTGAACGTTCTCCACTGCCTTAACCGGGTATTGAACTCACATTCTTTGCGTTCTGTCACCCTGAGGACATCTGAGTATGAATTTCTGGGTATTATAAACCTAATGTCTTCAGCAACCATTTTTACCAGTGCTCATATTGCACATTGGATAAAGGCGTTGGTTAGATCTAGTGACAGAACCCAAAGAGTGTGAGTTCAATACCCGGTTAAGGCAGTGGAGAACTTTCAGAGTGAAAATTAACAGGAGATAACGGATAACTGACATCCATCAAACATGGCATGTGGAACTAAGACAGTCTACCCCAGTGAGCGAAATAAAGGGTTCAGTTCGACATTCCAGCCACCCGAAGAAGGCCGCAGCGTACAACGACCGAAACGTTGTGATAAATATGGCGACAAAGATGAGGAAAATAGTCCGAATAATGTAAATAATGTACATAATACCTCATCTCAGAAATATAGACAGACTCTAATACATTTCAATTTAAAACATATTTCAGAACTGATTAAATTACAGATCCTTCTTTGGATTTCGTAATGTTCACGTCGTACAAGATTTAAGAGCCTCTCAAGGCAGAGAGTTACAATGCAGTGTTGTATCAGCGTAAGAAAACTCAAGAAATGACCTTCATGTAGCAATGCAAGAAAGGTAAGGAAAGAAAGGTGCTTGATGTTTATATCTCCATTTCGTAACCTTCCTCTTGGGCTTTTTCTCTTGCTGATGTCCATACTTTCTGTCTTCTTGCAGTTGATCGTCAGTCCTTGTTTCTCGCTTTCTTCTAATCCTCCATTTAGGAAATCCCATTTTCCATTGACCTAAAGATCAAAATTATGTGACTGCAGGTAAGACAGATCTCTCAGACTGTTGTCACTAATTTCATTGTTTAAATAAAAACACAAGAATATCTCACGTGTAACCCCTTTATCTTATTACTATAAACATTATAATTTGAGTCGATAACCCTGGCTTATTTCTAACCGTGAAGGAAATATCTATCGACCGAGAGATCGAAATTATGTGATCCCTGACAAAAAATAACCAGCAAATATTAATTTCCTGTTTAGATAAAAAAAAATAAAATAAGTCGACTCAAACAAGTGTACACACTAAATATATATATATATATATATATATATATTATAAATTAATTGATTTAAAATATGGTTATTTTCGCATTAGTTCCATTTCATCTTCAAGCGATTCGCTTGAAGATGAAATGGAGCTAATGCTTTTAATTTAATTGCAAAAATAAAATTAGGGTTTTTAGCTTCTATTTTTTTGAAACATGGTTGGAACTGTGTAGCGAAAATAACCATATTTTTAAATCAATTAATTTATAATATTAATGCTCTGTAAATTTACATTGAGCACTATTTTGTAAAAAATAAAATATCTATAAGAACACCGGATTTTATATCTTACTGTTCTTTCTTTATATATATATATATATATATATATATATATATATATATATATATATATTGTAATAACAAATAATTTCCGACTGAAATAAAACCCGTTACTTGTTGACTCTAAGACGGAAGCTATTGAAAACTTGAAGTGATATTTTGATAATGCAAGCAAGTATTCTTGAGTGAAAAATGTACAATATCTTCTCAAGTAATTTTTATTATATTGATTTGACAAGCTTAATTCAAATACAGCTGCTCTATAAAAATAGACTTTTTCTTTACTTGCTCTTCCCGCCTACGGAACTCCCATCTTCCGTTTACTTGCGTTCCTGATAACTACAATCTTCAAAAATTTGAATGCATTGTCAATCGCCATCTTCTATTTTCTTGAATACCGTTCATTATCTGTTCTTTCCTCAATCCTTCCTATACTCAGGCTTTTTTCCACACTTTCATTGCCTGTAATCCCCTGCGTACTTGTGGCATTCCCGCCTTACTTGGGGTGAAATGATTAACAAAATTTAAATGCAACATTAATCATCATCTTCTATCTTCTTGAATCCCGTTTATCCTTTGTCCTTTCCTCAATCCTACCTATACTCAAGCTTTTCTCAGATTTTCACTCCCTGTAATCCCTTGCAAACTAGTGTCATTCCCGCCTTGCTTGGGATGAAATGATTAAAAAATAAATAAATAAACAGCTTTCGGGAGAAGAGATGGCTCCATACCTTTCCAAAAGTTATATGCTCGTAAATAAATTTAACGAACCCGATTGGAATTCGAACTCGATTCTCTGAATTCTCATTTCGAGGTGCTATTTACAACACCATCCAACATATGTATACATATTTTATATTTGCGCACGCACGCGCGTGCACGAGCGTGCGTGTGTGTGTGTGTGTGCGCGTTTGTACGTGTGTGTGCGTACGTGACTGCGTGTGTGTTGGATATAATATTCAGGAACATTCTTTCAAAATGGATGTTAGCTAATGGAAATTATCTCTTTGCTCCCACGGAAAATTTGAAAAAAAAAAAAAAAAAAAAAAAAGATTCTTTTTAGTCATAAATTCCTTCATCGAATCACAAAAAGACTCTCACTTTACCTCGTTCCAAATTTGTTCCCCTTTCATTTGTAAGATTCGCAATGACAATGGCTTATAATTAACAACAAGGGACGTCTGATATTTTTAAAAGGATCGCTGTTTAGTAGATTTTTTTACCGTCACTTCGCTATGCTGTCTTTTTAATATAAGTTTTCACTGTGATGAATATTATGGATGCTGTTTTCATCATTTTCTTTAATGAATTTTGTCCCCAGCAATAGCTTGGAAATTTCAAAGATCAAGTGACAATAAGTCTCCAGAACATTCCTCATTATTCTATCATTCTATTTCTTCTGGTTATCATTATAATTTGGTATCTTATTCCGCTCTTATATGTTTTGGCTTGGTGATGTCGTTCGTTTCCCATCTCAAACTTATAACGTAAAGGAAATTTACCAGTATTCACTGCCATACAGGAGGTTTGATAGTACGTAAAAATTCTCCTTTTTTTGTATATAATAAAAATTTTCATATTTCTTAAAACTATGCTTAGATTCGGAAAAGCATCTTTCATTATTCCAATGTGCCTTCAGATTTCGGTGTCACCTTTTCAGTGCTCTATTATTATAGTATATCTTTCGATAGATGACTGACGAGGCAGATATTTTTCACGTAGAAGGTTGCCATTACTTTCTGCGGTAGATCAGTTACATTCCAAGGCTACAGAACCCGGTCCGCTCTGCTATTTACCCATAGCTGGAGGAAGAAGAAGCGGATTCATACCTTTCCCAAAGGTATTAGCACAAAAGTGAATGTAATGGATTCGACTGGAATTCGAACTCGGCTCTCCTATTCTGTCTATGCATATATACAGGCACATAAACATATGTATGTATCAGTCAGTTATGTGTCATGCGTGATACACCCTTAGCCGATCATGTATCTTTCGATAGATGACTGACGAGGCAGATATTTTTCACGTTGAAGGTTGCCATTACTTTCTGCGGTAGACCAGTTACATTCCAAGGCTATAGAACCCGGTCCGCCCTGCTATTTACCCATAGCTGGGGGAGAAGAAGAGGATTCATACCTTTCCCAAAGGTATTAGCACAAAAGTGAATGTAATGGATTCGACTGGAATTCGAACTCGGCTCTCCTATCCAAGGCTATTTTGCACTTGCTTGGATTTGATGTCCTATAATTCTTGGACTGTTTTCTTGCTGACAATCATAACATTTGTTTTCTTACAATTGAGGTACAGTTTCTTCTTCTCACTTTCCGTCACGACCTTCCGACGGAGTTCCTATTGTTTCCTTTGTCTGCTATCATCACTATGTCATCCGTATATCTTAAGCTATTAAGATTGTGGCCACTGATAATAAATTCTCGAAGGGATTCTAGTTCTCTCGGGACTGTGCCAGGGTTAAGTTTTAATAAATCTAGCGAGATGTCACACCATTGTTTTAAATCTATTTCTGTATTAAACGAATCGATTTTCTATCTATATACAAACGGTCTACTCTCAATATAAGCCTTGGATTTCTCTCATATATATCCCAGATAAATCAAACTTTCGTAGTAATTGAAAAAAGTCTTTGTGACCCACATTATCAAACGATTTTATATAATGTATAAAACATAGGAATAAATTTTACTGTACATTCAGTCAGTTAAGTGCCAGACGTTATACACTCGTAGCAATCATGTCTTTCAATTTCTAACTGAGGAAGTAATTGCAGTTTTATTCTGGTTGCCAACCAAGTCTATAGGATCCAGTATGCCGTGTTATTTAACTCATAGCTGGGGAAGGATGTGTAAGCGTAAATAAATGTAACGAACCCGACTGAAATTTGAACTCGGCTCTCCGATTTCTTATTCCGAGTCGATATCCATTGCACCAACCGCACATCCCAACGGTATCTGGCCGTAAGTGAATATAACGAATCCAACAGAGTTTAAAACTCGCCTCTCCGAGTAACAATTCAGCAGGGCGGACCGGGTACCATAGCCTTGGATAGGAGAGCCGAGTTCGAATTCCAGTTGAATCCATTACATTCACTTATGAGCTGATACCCTTGGGAAAGGTATGAATCCTCTTCTTCTCTCCCCAGTTGTGGGTAGATAGCAGGACGGACCGGGTTCTGTAGCCTTGGATGGCAACTGGTCTACCACAGAAAGAAATGGCAACGTATTCGTCAGTCATCTATCGAAAGATACATGATTGCCGTAAATCGATCCTCCAAATCTACAAATCAACAATTCGCCCTTGCATGGAGCATTGCTGCCATATATGGTCTGGAGTCCCTTCTGTTTGCTTCGGGGTTCTTGATAAGATCCAGAGGCGGATATGCAATATAATTGGCCCTGCTCTGGCATCTCGTCTACAGTCACTCTCTCACAGACGCGCCGTCGCCTCTCTCTGTCTTTTCTACAAATACTTTCATGGCAATTGCTCCGAGGAGCTGCATTCGCTGGTTCTCAGAGTTCATGAGTTCAAGGGCCCTACGAGGCTGGCATCCCGCTCTCACCTTTTCATTGTCGAAACTCCTAAATGTAGCCGTCTCTTCTACTCCAATCGCTTCATGTCTCGCACCTCTCACCTGTGGAACTCCCTTCCCTATTCCAGTTTCCCTGAGAACTATAATCTACAACTATTCAAATGTAATGTCAATCGATATCTCCAGTTGCCTTGATCTATCCACTACCCTTCTCCTCAGTCTTTCTTCTATCACTCCTATCTGATCTTGCTCCAAATTTTCTGTAACCCCTTGCGTCCTAGTGGCTTCTCGTCTTGCTTGGGGTGAAACGCTTAAAAAAAGAAAAAAGAAAAAAAAAGCATGTATCACGTATGGCACATAACTGAACTGAGTAATAATAATTAAAAAAAATGGGAATGGTATACACAGTTATGTATAAAAAAACTTATATCAATAACGTAGTAACTTCAGAATCTTTCGTTGTGTTCATAATGTTTGAAAAATTCCCGTAAAAAACGAAATTCGTTTTGATAAGCCCTAATACGTTAACAATAAAAATAATAGTGAGGATATACTACTTTGATGTGTACATAATATATATTACGTTTGATACAACCTTGTAGCTTATAGTAATGTTGGTCATCCCTTCCACGTTCAATATCACAATCGATTCTCAAAAGGTGATTATTTAGGTAGCCCGTTACCACATCATTATCGATCTAACCATGAACTATCACCAATCACTGAATAGATATTCTCTCTTGGAGATTCGTGCTTGGGCGGCTATTGGGCCTTAAACTCAACTCAGACCTCAAGTGGATGCCGTACATATATTCCATCGTTAAACGATGCTCGAAAAAATGGTCAATCCAGTTAAGTACCTGTCACCTCCTGCTATCCTCTAACTTTACAAGAGCCAGATCAGGCCTAAAATAGAGTCATGCTGCCATATATGGACAGGAGCTACTCAGTCTTCACTTTCCAGTCTCGATAGAATCCGAAAACGTCTCCACGTCCTTGTAGATGATGAATTATTTTCCACCCTACAACACCTTTCCCCAGAGACAAAACGTCGTAAGCCTCTCACTGCTCTATCGCCCTTTCCATAGAATATGTTCAGACGAACTACATTCCTTAGTTCGACAAGTTCCAACCTTCACGGTTAAGACCCCCCCATACCACGGACATCGTAGCGGACAACCTTCATTCCCTTTGTATATCATTCGTGAGATGTAACTTCCACTTGAGTAGTTTCTTCCTGCAAAACACTGGTCTGTGGAATTTTCTGTAGACATTTTTGTTGCCTCAAGTCTGTTCTTGATCGGTGTGCAAATTGTCCGGCATTCGCTGCTATATACATACATATACATACATAGGGAAGCTTGTAAAAATTAAAAGACCTTATGCAACTGGAATTTATGAACACGGATCATATCATTCATATACAGGTTCGGGATTGATGTATCTTATTTATATTGTTTGCGAACATGTATTCTCGCCATTTAAATCATTAACCTCTCTATTTTTTTTTTGTATAAATGATTCATGAATTTATATATATATATATATATATATATATATATATATATATATATATTTGAACAAATTTTTATAATAGTAAGGACTAAGCGTAATTTCAAAGGCATTGTTTAATGTAAAATTTAATAGCAAAAAAAAACAAAAAACAAAAAAACAACCGGTTTCGTTCCAGTCTTATCAAGTTTATTCCTGGTAATTAAAATAAGAGACGTGTAAAATAAGCAGCGACAGGTTCCGACCTTCACGGTTAAGACCCCCCACCCACGCACATTGTAGTGGACAAACCTCATTCCCTTTGTATATCATTCGTGAGATGTAACTTCCACTTCAGTAGCTTCTTCCTGCAAAACACTGCTCTGTGGAACCGACTCCCAAGAGGATGTTTTCCTAATCACTACAATCTTAATTTGTTCAAGGCTAGAGTTAACCGTTATCTTGCCCATATATCCGCATAATGCCTCTTACTCTATAACCCTCTGACTTGAGTGGCTCCCGGGCATTGTAAAGGGTGAATATCACTGTACGAAAATGCCCCTTTTGCCTTTGATATGTTATGTGTGTGTTAAATTCTCCAAGTCTTCCTTCCTTATCATCTGTCCAATAATTTCTACTGTCTTCTTTTGAGTCTGAGTATTAGTGATTTTTTACTTCCATTGATCTTAAAACCATTTCACCGTAATTATCATTTCCGTTTCTCTTGTCTTCTGCTAATCTGCGAGGACTGTCATGGGTATGACAATAAACTACGTCCAGCAGTAAGGCCTCTCATCAGGACGTTTTGAGGAGTTTTGAACCACCTCTTAATTGCTGATGTCCTCAGGTTCACCCTGATCCGGGGTGGTAGCACCTGTTAGGGTCTCAGCTATGGGCAAATAGTTGACACCACAACCTGATCCAAAACACTATGAAAGTGTAAAAATAGATTTCAATACCAGAAATACTTAAAAAAATACTATCAGCAATAAATATTTGAAAAACGAAAATATTATATATATATTAAATCTTGTCAGCATTAAATAACTCATTGAGGTAATATGCCACAAAACAAAACAAAGAAACAAACAATCTGTGAGGAAATTGTTATTCGGGATAGCACCGGATAATCTTGCCTGTCGGAACTTTGTGGGTTAAGTATGTTGGATCTAACGTCTGTCAAGAATTAATAGTACTGAATGGTTAGTGTAGAAACAGATATTTCTGCCAGCGATTTGAGTCTTTCGTTCAGCTGAAGGGAAATGACTTAATGGCTTGGCTTTCAATGCCGAAGTGAATTTAAGACGAACAAATAAATATTGGAATTTATATTGCTGACTTATTAAGTTGTTTTAATGGATGCCCGTTGCTTGACGGCCAAACAAAATTGCACAATCCAATTGAAGAGATTAACAACATTATAACTAACTAGATTTCAGGAGCAAATCACAAGACTGATAAAAATGACATAAAGACATTGTTAGCATGATTAATATAAGGGTGTATCAAAACTATTTTCGTTTTTTATAAAGCGTTTCCAAATATTATATAACAGTCGAGAGAGTATAACTTCGTTATGTTGTTAACGTATATGATAGAAGACTTCAATTTAGTATTTTCAGCCAACGAATAACAGAAGCCACATTGGCGAGATTTACGTTAAGCGAAAACGAGATTCCTTTAAGCGTCTGGATGTTTGATATTTATTTCAAATGTATCGCTACAGAAATTAGGTTTTAGACAATTTAAACCACTTTTTTATTTTAAGCGATATACTCTTTTATTTATCTATTGCGGCTGGCAGAGGTTAGAAAAAATTGTTTATTTTTACATTGTTCTGGAATTGTCATCAGTGGTCAACTGCACATATTTGCATTATCCTGGGCGACGACATATAAAAAATTGATTATATAATTAAATCGTCTTTTCTACAAAAAAAAAAAATTGTTTTCTGATAACGTTGGTTTATCAGCGTGACGTCAGTCTAGACATATTTCTTTCAATTTGTCCTTCACTCTCTGGTAGGATATGAACCTGTTGCTATCAGTGCATTGGGAGTTACCGTTAAGACTGTCACGTCTTAACCAACTTGACCACAAAGAACAGTCGGTTGGGCGAGGCCAAATTTTGTGCTTTCAAGCGAAATTTCTCTCGTCATAGAATGTTTCTAAATTTTTCATATCTGCACGGTTTCGTATCCAAATTTAGACAAAGACAATTTTAGAAAGGAGTTCTTAGTAATCCGACAGATTTTTATGATTTAAACATTATTTCTAGTGGACATTCGTATTTGAGTAGGTTTATTTATTTAACAGTATGTTTATTTATTTCGCCTACAGAGACTTGTCCCTGGTTACACTTGAGGAAATCACATCTGACTTAGGAAGCCCGTGGGTCAGTGATTACCGTAGAATCACAATAAAAAGGTAAAGAGAACCTGTAACAAATAAATATAGCATTACATATGTCACGCCTCAAAAACCTAGAAAATTAAAGTTCAGGTACCACATTGATCCAGTGGAAAAATATATTCTTGCTCCACTAAGGTACTTCTAGTGCCAAGAATTTGGTTATCAAAGTATAGCATTACAGGATAGCTTCTGGAACCGCCCAATATATGGAAAATGTGGACAAATGAATTCAGACCAGACAGGAGGCGAATGCCACTATGAAGTAAGGTGTGCTAAATGTCAGGTAAACCATCCATCATGCTTATGATCGTGTGAGTTCTGGAAAATGGAAAAGAAGATAGCTGAGGTGAAACATTAACGAAATGTCTCATGGAGACAAGGAAAATTTTAGAAATCTACATGAAAGGCCGTTCCCATTAAAAAATATAATGCAAGGAAGGATAACAAGGAATTTCAGTCAAACTGACAAATACAGAGCTCTCATTGAGGAGCTCGTTCATTTGAGACCAAATGACTGGCCGAAATTTCAGAACTACTTGAAGGAAAAGCACTATTTCCGAGGAAATGGTACAGACTGAACCTCAAAAGAAATCCAATGAAAGAATTGAAATATTAAATAAATAAAGAAAAAAAAACAAATACAGAATCTACCGCTCAAAGCACTCCCCACAAAAATACAAAACCTCCTACAAAGAAACGGTCACAGCGATCAGTTATCCATCAACAGAAAACCATCAAAGATAGGCTTAAGAATTTATTCCCCCCACCAAAAAAAAAAACAAAAAAAAAAAAACAAACAAAGCCAGCCAAACAAAATCCAGAAATTCTCAGTGACCAAATTCCTACCCAAAACCGATTTGACAAAATGGAAGTAATGGAGGTGGAAAATGAGAAACCAAAAACGGTCAAATCCTCCAAACAGAAAATCTCGGAAAATTAAATGACAACCACATAATAAGCTAAAAGCCCAAAACATTTAGCAATCATGTATCAAATAATTCAATGTAATTGTCGCGGAATAAAGACCAACATGAATGAATTGCTTTTGTTAATAACAGACCTATTACTTGTAATTTTTTGCCTTCAAGTAACATTCCTTAAGCAAAATGACAAACTGAATATAAAAGAATACAACTACACACATGACCCTGGTCTTCGAGTGTCAAGCAGTATATCCATCCTAGTTAGGAATGATGTACCTCAAAGTAAAATAAATTTAGCAACTACTTTAGAGTCAACTGCTGTTAAAGTAGACCTACACAGTCCAATAATCATCTGTTCAGTATATTTCTCACCGAATAAATCAGTAAATGAAGCTAAAATTAATGAAATCATTAGGCACCTTTTATTATACTAGGGGACGTTAACTTTCACAGCAACATATAGGGTTTTAAAGACACACACAAAAAAGGGAAGGACCTTAGAAACAATCATCTATAACAACGATCTATGTATTTATAATGACAAAACCCTGACTTACATAAATGTATTTTCTGGCAGCTACTCAGCAACAGACTTATCCCTACGTGATGCTTCGATTTATATGGATTTCTCTTGGAACATATTGGCAGACACATACGGCAGCGATGACTTGCCAATCGTCCTTCAAAACTCAGAACATAATGACAACAGTTCTCCCTGTTGGAAATTAGACGGAGCGAACTAGGAAGAATTTTAAATCCAAAGGACTTAAAAAATTTACAGAAATCCTCATTTCTATATTAAAAAAAATGCATTCCAAAAAATTTAACACCTAACTAACGCAACAGACCTTGGTTCAATGATGGATGTAAAAAAGCCATCAGGCTAAGAAGAGCAACTCTGGGAGAATTTAACAAACAACGTACAACCTCTAATTTGCTCCAATTTAAGCAACTTCGAGCAAAATAATTAAAGAAACTAAAAAAGAAAAATAATTAAAGAAACTAAAAAGGAATGCTGAAAAACTACGACAACAGAATGAATCTTGCTACAAAAACAAAATCTGTATGAAATTTGATAAAGAAAATAGCAGGCAAATACCAACAAACACTATAAAACACAGCTTGATAAATATTCTAAAATAACTATCAAAAAGGATATCGCTGAGCAACCAGCCAAAACAATCTCTAAAAAATCATCTGCTAAGAATGGTAGCCTATAATTTCTAACGCTCAAAGAAAAGGGGTAAACAAAAACTAAACTTTAAATCAAATAATACCGAGAGCTATAACCTCCCACTCACTCTGGAAGAACAAAATGAATATTTTAATATAGATGTGGGTCTAGATGATATCCATTACGAATTCATAAAACAGTTACCCAACAAATTTCATTAAAAATGTATAATAACATCTGGACAAATGGCAACTTCCCAGAAATGTGGAGACAGTCATTCATAATATTTATTCTTAAACCTGGAAAGGATGACATAGACCCTAAAAACTACTGACCGACAGCATTAACTAATTGCCTATGTAAACTATAGCGGGAATAGTCAACAAAAGGTTGACTTGGTACGTTGAAACTAAAGACAACATCCAATGTGCTTTTACCACAGGCTACTTCATAGACCTAGAAACCTTTGTAAGGAAAGCCTTCATAAAGAAGGAACATCTCACGACAGTCATAGACTTATAGACTACGTGGCAATGCTTATGGGGAAAAGTGGGGAAGATACCGGTTAATCCTAGACTATAACAGGTTAAGATAGTAGTGATCGAGGAAGGGTCCTCTTGGGAGTTGGTTCCACAAAGCAACGGTTGGAAGGAAGAAGCTGTCCAATATAATACCTACAAAATGTGGGGTTTGCTACAATGTGCGTAGTATGGTGGGTCTTATCCATGAGGGTTAGAACTGGTGGAAATTAGAAATATAATTCGTCTGAACACGTTTTAGGGAAATAGAGATACATTTTTTTTTTAAGCATTGTGCCCCAAGCAAGGCGTGAAGCCACTAGGATGCAGGAAGTTGCGGAAGATTTGGAGCGAGAGCAGATAGGAGTGATAGGAGAAAGGAAGAGGAGAAGGATAGTGGGTAGATCAGGGTAATTGGAGATGTCGATTGACATTACATTTGAATAGTTGGAGATTATAGCTTTCAGGGAAACAGTAATTGGGGAAGGTGTTCCACCCTCGAGAGGTGCGAGGTATGAAGCTATTGGAGTTGAAGAGACGGCTACATTTAAAAGTTTTTACAGTGAAAGGGTGAGAGCGGGATGCCAGCCTCGTAGGGCGCTTGAATTCATGGAGTCTGGGAACCAGAGAGAGCAGCTCATCAGAGCAGTTACCATGGAAGTATTTGTAGAAAAGACAGAGAGAGGCGACGGCGCGTCTGTGAGAGAGTGACTGCAGACAAGACGCTCGAGGCTTTCAATGTTTCGTCAGTGACAAAGGCCTTGTAGTTTGTATTCAGAATAAGAAAAGTAGAGCTTGTAGTTTGGAAATAATTCATCACTATTAAGGACGGTAGCAGAACGTTGCACTCCACCGAGAAGTGAAAACAGAAGAGACTCTATCTATATATAGGCCTGATCTGGCTGTTGTAAAGGTAGATGAGGAGGACTCAGGTACAGGGGACCGACCATTTTAACAGCATCTGGATGGTACGTACGAGATCCACGAGGTCTGGAACGATCTTAAGTCCCAATGGGTGGCCATGGCATGTGACCGCACTGAGAGGACACTCGTTCATCGCGATAGGTAAAAATTCGGTGATGGTGGAACGTCACTTGGAGATGAAACAATATCTGATCGCCCTAATCGAAACAAAACGTGAGAAGGAATAATAATCAATTGCTGACTATTTAAATTATTCGGACTATCTTCCTCATATTTGTTGCCATATTTATCACAACGTTTCGGCCGTTGTACTCTCCGGCCTTCTTCAGGTGGTTGGAATGTCGAAATATGGCAACAAAGATGAGGACAATAGTCCGAATAATGCAAATAGTGTACATAATACCTCATCTCAGAAATATAGACAGATACTGAAGGGCCGAAACGTTGTAATAAATATGGCGACAAAGATGAGAACAACAGTCCGAATAATGTAAATAACGTACATAATACCTCATCTCAGAAATATAGACAGATACTGAAGGGCCGAAACGTTGTAATAAATATGGCGACAAAGATGAGGACAATAGTCCGAATAATGCAAATAGTGTACATAATACCTCATCTCAGAAATATAGACAGATACTGAAGGGCCGAAACGTTGTAATAAATATGGCGACAAAGATGATGACAATAGTCTGAATAATGTAAATAGTGTACATAATACCTCATCTCAGAAATATAGACAGATAGTCAATTGTTAATTATTACTTGTTCAAACGCAAAGAGAAACAGACTAATAAAATTTCGGACCAGCGAGAATCATCGACAAATATCATGTGTAGAGTAAAAAAAATGTTTAGAGTACTGGATAAACTTCAGAAAGAAAGAGTCGATTAAAAACAAAGAAAATACATTTTATACATTCCAGCAATAAACTCGCTTTAGGAAGATGAATTTAAATTTACAAAACCTCAATGAAAATCTACAAGATTAACACAGGTATTTTTTTAATCATTTCGCGCCAAGGCGATAATGTCAATGAGACGCAAGTGTTTACTTGGAGTAAAGAAAATGAAAAGACGCTAATGAGTAAAAAGAGCAATAAACGACCAGCAAGATTGATAGTTCTGTTGATGTGTCATGGCTCTCTACAATCTCCTATCAATCTTAGCAATCTTTGTCTTTTTATCGTCTCCGCCGTTCTGCCATCATCATGTAGGTGGCCTGCTGATTCCTTCGATATGACCTGTGAGTGTCATAATTTCCAAGCCCTCCTTCCTCATTATGTGTCAGAAAATTTCCAGCTGTCTTTTTCTTATTCTGAATACAACTGCATTTCTTGTTTCCATTTTTCTTCCTATTTACTTACTCTGACTCTATGGAATTCTCAGTAGACATTTTTGTTGCCTCAAGTCTCTTCTTGATCGGTGCGCCAATTGCCCAGCATTCGCTGTTATACATATATATATATATATATATATCAGAGTTTGTCTATATTTCTGAGATGAGGTATTAGTCGGACTATTGTCCTCATCTTTGTCGCCATATTTGTCACAACGTTTCGGATGTACGCTCCGATGGAATTTCGAACTGAACCCTTTATTTCGATCGCTGGGGTAGACTAATTCCACGTGCTATGTTTGATGGATGTCAGTTATCAGTTATCTCCTGCTAATTTTCCCTGGAATTGAACTCACCTTCTTTGGGTCTGTCACTGGATCTAACCAACGCCTTTATCCACTGTGCCATGTGTCCTTGAGACATCTTGGGTATGACATTCTGAGTATTATAAACCTAATGTTTTCAGCATCATTTTTACCAGTGCTCATATTGCAAATTTTTTTTTTTTTTTGCTGTTATCATTGCATGTCTTTATATATATTCGAACAAATTTTATAATAGTAAGTAATAAGCGTAATTTCAAAGACATTTTTGTATGTAAATTCTAATAGCAAAAAAAAACAACCGATTTCGTCCCAGTCTTATCAAGTTTATTCATGGGAATTAAAATAAGAGACGTGTAAAATAAATAGAGGATGACTGATGTGAGAAAAATATAAATGTATATATATATATATATATATATATATATATATATATATATATATATATATATATATATATATATATTACATATAGCAAGTCTACACTCTTTTTATTTATAACGAAATTTTCCTGTTTCTTAATATTTTGCTTAGTTTTCAGAAGGGTCTTTTGCTATTGCTATACACTTTCGATTTTTTTCATCCGCTGTTAAAACACTTCTTGGATCAACTGTTCTTGTTCACTTTTCACATTTACAAGCGAAAATTTTAGAAATTGCAATATATTACCAGAATACTGAGAATACATGTGTAACTCGAATGTTAGCGTTGTGCCAATAATAGTAAGAATACTAGGAAGTGAAGACTTTACCATTTCCAGAGAATCTTTCACTTAGTTCACAATTTCCAGGGTTCCTCATTAGTTCACAATTTCCAGGGTTCCTCATTAGTTCGCTTGGTATATAGAGAAATCAAAATCTCTTCATCTATCTGAATTCTGGGAAGTTATATGGTTATATACTATGTTTGGGGGTAAAAATAAGTCACGATTTTGTACGGGGATTTTACTTTCGTTGCTACGAGTGTGTGTACGTTGTATAGTATATATTGATTGTTCCCTGAAACATTTCTGTCGCAGACATTATTAGTGGACTCGTCCGAGTTCGGGTAAACATAAGTAGCACAAAACAACGAATTTAAAACAAAAGGCAATTGTGGTTTTCTAAGCGTAGCTTAGATGTGACACAAGGCAGAATGTTTTGGGAACTTCAATCGTAATTGATCTAGCAACGCATGTTTACTAACCATTACACTACGTCGAGCTCCCCCCAAAACGCGGCATAGTGATTTTCTAAGCGTAGCATAGATGCAACACAAGGCCTAAAGTAGGGGGCACCCAGTGAGGATCGAACTCACTACTCATTCGTAATTGTTCTAGCGAGACAATCTAACCATTACACTGCTTCGAGTTATACCAAATGGTTATTTTTTAAGCGTAGCTTAGATGTGGCACAAGGCTGAAAGTATGTGGCACATAGTGAGGATCGAACTCACTTTTCTGATCTATACCACCTCGAGGTGCCTAAGCAAACGGCATTTATTAACAAAAGTAATTACATTTGTACACAATTGAAATGAAAGAGAAATTAGCTATGAGAATGTGCGTGTGTGTATTGATTTTCTAAGCGTAACTAAGATGTGGCACAAGGCTGAAAGTACGGGGCATCTAGTGAGGATCGAACTCACTTTTCAGTCGTAACTGATCTAGCAAGACAAGCTTGCTAACCGTTACACTACGCCGAGGTGCCCCAAATGTGCGTGTGGGTATGTGTGATAGACATGTGTGTGTATGTGCGTGTAAGAAAGAGTTCAAATGACAACAGAGGATCTAGGAAGCGAATGCGCCCCATCAGCAGCGTTCTTTATCGAAGTTCGACTATATCTGGAAGCAAGAGATAAAAAGAGAGAGAGAATGTGCTTGCTTTGTATAGACCTAAAGAGTGCCCCGCCCCAACGAGCGTTTTGATAGAGCGAAATGCGGTTACCCACAATGATTGAAATTTAAGGGCTTTGTAGTGTCACCCAACGACGCGCTGCGGTATAAAGGGACATAATTCAATAATAATAATAATAATAATTTAGTTTAGTCTCATTAGGGCCCGTTGGGTTAAAATAATAAGGAAGGAATAATATTGTATAATAATTCTACTTGTTTCTTAATTCTTGAGTAAATTAGAGAGTTAACTTTTAATCGCGAAGAAAGACGGAAAAGACATATCAGAGACGCTATTTGGTTTTAGCGAAAGAAAGAAAGAAAGAAAGAAAGAAAGAAAGAAAGAAAGAAAGAAAGAGGAGGTGATAATGTTCTCTTGTGTTTACCGTCTGCTTCAGTGAAATGGAAAAATATGTCAATTTTAAATCTTTTCAGTTGTACGCCCTTACATCTTTAAATAATGGCCTACATTCAGATTTGGGATTGTTACTGTAATATTTTGTTAAAGTAGTTAAGCTCAAATATTTAACAATGCGATAAGAGAATTTTCACGCATATTTATAGCCATAGAACTCGAAAGGAGTTTATTCAGTCACTAACTTAAGAATTGGGAATCATCAGAAAATTAAAATAGAAAAAATCGAGAAATTTTCTACTACTACTACTAATAATAATAATAGTGGTAGTAGTAGTAATAGTAATAATAATCAAAGCAAATAATTAAAACTCGGTCTTAAAACACTCGGTAGAAGTGAAAGAAGATGCTGCTATATGGTAAATACCCTATCAGAGCCAGCGACACTGATGTAGATTGAACTCTTACCTATCGGCAGGATGTGGTCACAAACAAGAAGCTGAATGGTTCATAATCGTTGCTCAGGACCAGTACCTACCAGTCAGGAACCAGGAATGTAATTTCCTGAAATTTAATAACAGTCCATGATAGCGTTGCTCAATAAATATATTGGTCAATAAAATTGGCATTCAACTTCCCCCTGCTCCAAATACAATCGGTGTGAACATAAGCCATCACAAAAAATACAAAAGGAAAAGGTTAACATGCTCTGGAATTTCAGCGCTCAAACTGATTGGGAAATGTAAGTAATTCGATCAAACATAATTGGGAAAAATCATGTTGAAAACACGTGACTTCTGATACATGTTGGAAAAATCTCGCGAGAACAACCATTGCAAATTTGCTTCCAGGTTTCACTATTTTGGTCGATTTTTTGTCATTAAAAATGTTGGAAACAAAACCAAAACGAAAATAAAAAATCGTCACGAATCGAGTCATACGTAAACTTTTTCTACTTTGGCATCCATCTTCCCGTCAAAATTGTTTTGATATATAAAAATATATATATTTCTATCCCATATATATATATATATATATATATATATATATATATATATATAAAAATTATTTCACACATTTTTTATGTTTATATATTGTTTTTGTAGATACAAGTATTAAAAGTAAGTGCTCTGTTTATAATAAACAGTATTAACAACTGAATGACCGAGAAATTTTGATAGAAAATATGCGTTAAATATTTGTATCTATAAAAAGAACGTATAAACATGAAAAATGTCTGAAATAATTGTCGGACTTTGTCCATTTTATAATTATTTTATTTTATTTTATTTTTTATTTTCATTCCATTCCGTTCGTTAACTTAATTTACACGCTTTTATATTGTTATTCCCAGAAAAATAAACTAGATAAGTCCTGGGACGAAAACGGTTGTTGTTTTTTAGCTTTCTTTTTTCAATAGGAGAAAAAATGGCTTATAAATTCCCAGTACTTAGTGCAAATTGCTCAATATCAGTGATAGAGCTAACATATTCAGTTGAAATGGTGATTACATTTTACTGACCTGGGTTTCACTCTTTTGCAACCATCAGAGTTTGTCTGATAATCGCTAATGCGTGAAACCCCCCGTCTAAACTAATATCCATGAAACTGAATATACATATATATATATATATATATATATATATATATATATATATATATATATATATATATATAATACAGTTAGGATGCGTTGGAATAAGAAATCGGAGTGCTAATTTTAATTTCCATCAATTACGCAATAATCAATTATATGCAGATACCATTGCAAAAACTATCAGTTCATCTCTTTCCCTCTTCTATTAGTAAAATAGTAAGATTTGTATCTTTAAAATTATTGTTATTCTAAAAAAAAATAGTTAATGCAATTTTTACTCTTCAAAAAATATTCTTACAATCCAAAATATATTACGCCTTGATAATGGTTGATAATACGTAAATAAAAAAAAAATCAGTCAATGTGTTCACCAATGCAGGAAATTCTACTCGTAGCATCATGAAAGGCTCTGAAGTTACTGAAAATACTTTTCTACGACGAAGATTTCTTTGGGATCCAGTGACTATCACTGGACGACATCTGCTGAAGGTAGAATGGAGTATTGATTCCATGTTGAAACCACACACACACACACACACATATATATATATATATATATATATATATATATATATATATATATATATATATATATATATAATAAAAAAGCTTAAACACTAATATTCCATGGTCATACTTTTATTCCATTGGAATCGTAAATTTGTAGGTCTGATGAATTGGATCGTATTTACGATTCCAATGGAATAAATTATGACCATGGAATATTAGTGTTTAAGCCTTTTTATTATATCCTTACTCTGTCCTGGACATTGAGTTCTACCTGAATTCTATGCTCTTGAATTATTTTTATACATATATATAAATATATGTATGTATGTATATATATATATTTATATATTTTAGATATATGATTGCATATGTATGTGTATATTTACCACTAATATTATCAATCTATATAAATATATATATGTATATATATATATATATATATATATATATATATATATATATATATCACCTGCCTTTAACTATCTGTGGAAGTAAAAGGTAGTTTTTAATTCTGTTCAGCAAGATATTACAAATGGCCGATAGTTGCACTTGTAAGAATTCATTGAATATCCAAATTCTCTCCTTAGATTTCTTTTCAATTTGTTTTCACGTTTTGGGCCTTTTGGCTTACAGCTCTGGAATATCGACGAGAATATGAGTATTTTAAAAGCTTCATTATTAATTCGAGCAAGCTAAATTCTATCTATTTAACAGATTGTGGGAACAAGGGGGGACTTTGAGGAAAACAGTTATACGATATTGTTTCGAGGTGGAGTTCTAAACGCATTCAGGTATGTATAAAAGAATAAATAAAAAGAAGATTGACTGATCTACATTTACATATTTCTCGACACAAACACTGTCCATGATTATAATAAATTGAATATTGTTTTCATAATGCAAACATGTAGAGTTATTATTTATACTAAATTTATTCACATTCCTTCAGATTTATACATGTTTCATAGCTTTTTTAATCAGTTTTTCCATTTTCCTCCCTTAAATTTGGAGATATATATCTGAAGATCGCTTGATCGTGAAACTCGGGTTACAACTCGAACCATCCTTTGATAGGAGTTAACGTCGTCAAAAGTTTTTTGCTCTGCATTTGTTTTCTTGACATTGAAAAATTTTACTGAGCAAGTAGGCGTTTGTCTTTAGTTGGTTTTTGCATTTTTTTTTTCTATCCTTTTATAGATTTTCTCTTGATAAGGGACTTAGGTTTTTTCTCTAATAATAATAATAATGATAATAATACTAATGATAATAATAATAATAATAATAATAATAATAATAATAATAATAATAATAATAATAATGAAAATTAACGTTAATAATATGTAAGGGAAGTAACTTCATACTTTTTTATTATTAATTTTTTTAAATACTCAAACTGCAATTTTTTTTTTAAATTACAATTTCACTCCTGAAGATAGTCTTGGATGCAATTGAAAGTACTTGGGAAAATAAAAGGAATGGGAAATATATATATATATATATATATATATATATATATATGAGTGATGAAAAAGATAACAATGACTTTGAACATAATGTAAGAAAAAAGAAAATTCTCAAAGGGAGACACTTACCTAAACAGTAAAGGACAGATGTCTAAATTAGCAAGACAGGGCGACAATAAATGCATTTTACGCTACAGTGATCATCAGGTTTATTTGAAAATACATACATATATATATATATATATATATATATATATATATATATATATATATATATATATATATATATATATATATATATATATATATATATATAGTAGATGAATAAACATACTTTTCATATAATTAATTGTACACAGATGCATGATAACTAAATATGCATCGAAAAAAAATGATTTAATAGAAATAAATCCCATTTATCTATTTTAATTGTTGAAAAATATTTTCGTTACATTTAGTTATTATGCATCTGTGTACAGTTAATTGTATGAAAAGTATGTTTATTCATTAGTTTTAAATACAATAAACTAAACATTTGTATGCGTACGAATATTTGTCTCCCCACTGTATATATATATATATATATATATATATATATATATATATATATATATATATATATATATATATACACACAAATACATACACACATATTTATTATATATATATATATATATATATATATATATATATATATATATATATAAAATAGACATGTATGTATCTAGGAGGAGGCGCTGTGTAGTACTCAGGCATACCATGTCGCCCTTAAAATATGCATGCCTGTGTGAAAGATATTGATTCTAAGCACACTGCAAAATTTACGAAGAAATGCCTTGCAGAAAATAATGTAAATATCCTGAAATGGCCAAGTCAGTCCCCAGATTTAAATCCAATCGAGGATCTGTGGAGTTATTTGAAAATTCAAATCCAATCAAAAGCTCCAACAAAGATTCTGGATCTGAAGACCTTATGCGAAGAAGAATGGAATAAAATACCAACTAAAATTTACAAAACATTAATTAAGAACTACAAGGAGAGGTTGGTTGCTGTAGAAGTGAATAATGGCTATTCTAAAAAGAGTTAAATGAAGATTATGTATTCTTTTTTATTGTACGAATACTTTTTTCACCCATTAAAATGCACAAATGGGATTTATTTCTATTAAAGCAATTTTTTCTGTTTTCTATGCATATTTAGTTATGCATCTGTGTAGAGTTAATTATATGAAAACTATGTTTATTCATTTGTTGTAAATACAATGAATATAATAAGGCTTTCATTATTTTTATCTTTTTTATATGTAGACGATGCTATTGTATTTATATTATCAAGTATTAATAAAAACAAATAAAAACAAAACTCAATAATATCAACTATGAACATGGACACAATATGTTATCTGTTTTGAAAATAAAACATTCTATAATGCTAAATACATATATACAACAATCCATTTCCAGTTAACAGTAAATATTATTCATCCTTCATAATAGGCTAAATGTATAGCCGAAAACGCTTGGAAAAATAAAACATTGGGACAGTATTTGTATAATTTATCTACGGAAAATAAAAAAAAAATATAAGAACATATGAAAAATTATATAAAAAAACTTAAAAGCACCTTGTCTGTCATATTTAATGAAGCTTGCATGAAGGAAGAAGGATTGCTGCCTAAATACACAATATATATATATATATATATATATATATATATATATATATATATATATATATATATATATAGTGCCACATCAAGTAGTATAATTTTTTAAATGGAAATATTTTTTGTCATGTGAACGAACACTCGTTGCCACTTTTGTATTGTCAACGAATACTCTTTGTCACGTTCGTAATGCTCGTTGTAGTAGAGACTTTGTAATCGCAGATACAACTATAGTAACGCCTTTGAACAATACTGGTGTCAGAGTCCTTCGAATGTCACTCGCACTTGCTCGATAATACTCGCTTGAATATTAACTAGTCTATAGCGATCCGAATATTAATCCGTATAGTGATAATAGTCACTAACCGCCCCACGCGGTCGGATGTGGCACAAGGCCAAGTTTATTGTTGGGTATCCGAGTCCGTAAGTTCGGTCAATAATTCCCCATAGATCCCGTAAAAAACGAGGTTGGGTAGCTGTCTCCGGAGATGAGACTCTGCCCTTCGACATAGCCTCGGAGGCAGAGAGTTTGACCAGCACACTTCCGAAGTAATCCGTATATTGACGATATTCACTAACTGCCCCACTCGGTCGCATGTTGCACAAGGTCGAGTTTTATCGTGGGGTATCCGATCCCGTAGGGTGGGCTAAAAAATCCCCCCATAGATCCCCGTAAAAAACGAGATCGAGACAAGACTCTGCCCTTCGACATAGCCTCGTCTGAAGATACTCTCTTGCCCGAAAGCAGACCAGCACATTTCCGAATAATCCGGATAGTGATGATATTCACTAACCGCCCCACGCAGTCGGATGAGGTACAAGGCCGGGTATCCGAGCCCGTGGACTCTGGCAACAATTCCCCGTAGACCCCATAAAAACGGGGTCGGGTAGCTGTCTACCGCCCCAGACGAGATTCTGCCCTTTGGCACAACCTCATCTGGGTTCCTCTCTACACAGAGGCAGAGAGTTCGACAAGCAGACCTCCGAAGTAATTCGGATAGTGATCCGCTTAGACGCCACGCTAATTCCCATATATTCATTTCCTTTATCAGCACGTGATCTACTTATTCAAAATGGGATCGCCTGTGTTTGCTCTCTGGTGATCTGTGTTCAAACTCTAGTATCGGCAGCGACACTTTATTCCTGTATAACAATTTTATTAATCAAACTCAGATACAAAAAGTATCGTCGAGATTTTAAAATAGAAATTCTTAAGGCGCCCTTCGCCTGACGCTTCGTCAGAAGTATATATTGTCGGAATTAAAAATTAAATCACTAAAAGAAAAAAAAAATCCTTACAACAGATGTTATAAAAGAAAGAGGATGGAATGTTTTTTAAATTTCAAACAGAATGAATCAGCCAAAAAGTGTGCCAATTTATGCTTAAATTCCGTCTGTCTCCGGAGGCTGCGTTTTGATTAGAACCGCCCCCCAGATGTTAAGATGGTCCGGGGCTCTGTGCAGCACAGAGAAGAACACTTTGGAATAATTTGTCCTGCAAGTGACGGTATTTAAAAAAAATCACACCAATGGCACACTCATGCGCTTGTGAGTGCCCGGATGTCACTGGAGCATGTCTACGTATAGGGTCAGGCACGTGCAGCGTAATTCCCACCTACGCCCGTTGGATTGTCTTACGCACATAGTCGGTCCCACACTGACATTTGAAATGATAAATGAATAAACTTTGTTGGTGTGTAGGCAATAAATCCTTACCGAAAGAGGGGAACAAACTTCTGGCAGTTAAGACGTTGTGTCCGATTACGGAATTAAAGCAGTCTGCGATTTTATCAGCGCATAGTTGACTGTGAGGATCAGTCCAAGGTTGTCTCATGTGGACAGAACACTTAGATGGACGAAATGTTTTAGTTTCACTAAACTTAGAAATTTTAAGCCTAATATTAGATTTAATGACGGTTTCGGGATGACAGCGAGAAAAAATGTTGATAATATACCTGAGCTCGGCATCAAGTTGACACTCCGAACATATCAATGTACGATGAGTGGGTGTCTTGACAAGATTAATTTTCCCAGACTTAGGGGGAAAGGAATCCCAACTGAGATAAAACCCAGCAAAAATTGGTTTCTTATATACGCTGGTAAGAAAAAAATTGGGGCGCTTTTCTCAACCAACACGTCCAGGAAGGGTAACATATTATTATTCTCCACCTCCAGCCTGAGTTAGACAGGAGTGGAGACTATTTAAATGTTGAAATGTTTTTCTGCCTCATCCAAGATAATCTTCTCAAAGACAAATCAAGCAACCAACCTATATCTAAACATTTAAACTGTTTGACCCCTGCATTCCTGAACAATTTAAATCCTTCTGCCTCAGCTCCTGAGTCAAAATTCGAAAATAATACATTATTTCAAGATTGTTACCAAAATCCAAAGAAGGGTCTGTTATATTATCGGCCCTGACTTGGCATCTCGACTTCAGCTAGTTACTTTCCCACCACCATGATGTGACACTTCCCTCTATCTTTTCTCCAAATATTTTCATGGCAATTGTTCTAATGACCTTTCCTCCTTGGTACCTCGACTGCAAGAATTTAACCTTTTGACCCCTGCATTCCTGAACAATTTGAACCTTTCTGTCTGTGCTCCTGAGTCAAAATTCGCAAATAATTTGTACGTAATGTTTCACGGTAGATATAGAAATAGTTACAATTATTTAACCACCGTTCAACCGGTGGTTGGGGATTTTGTTTTTTTTTTTTTTTTTGCGGGGGATTTTTTTTTCTACCACTGTTCAACCGGTGGCTGGGCATTACGCCATTTTTCCCTACCATCGTTCAACCGGTGGCTAGGCATTATGTCATTTTTCTCTACCATCGTTCAACCGGTGGCTGGGCATTATGTCATTTTTCTCTACCACTGTTCAACTGGTGTCTGGGAATTATGTCATTTTTTTCTACCACTGTTCAACCGGTGGCTAGGCATTATGTCATTTTTCTCTACTACCGTTCAACCGGTGGATGGGCATTATGTCATTTGTCCATACCATCGTTCAACCGGTAGCTAGGCGTTATGCCATTTTTCTCTACCACCGTTCAACCGGTGGCTGGGCATTACGCCATTTTTCCCTACCATCGTTCAACCGGTGGCTAGGCATTAAGTCATTTTCCTCTACCACTGTTCAACCGGTAGCTGTACAGTAAATCATTTTTCTCTACCATCGTCCAACCGGTGGCTGAGCATTAAGTCATTTTCCTCTACCACCGTTCAACCGGTGGCTAGGCATTAAGTCATTTTTCTCTACCACCGTTCAACTGGTGGCTAGGCATTAAGTCATTTTTCTCTACCACCGTTCAACCGGTGGCTGAACATTAAGTCATTTTCCTCTACCACCGTTCAACCGCTGGCTAGGCATTAAGTCATTTTCCTCTACCACCGTTCAACCGGTGGCTAGGCATTAAGTCATTTTTCTCTATCACTGTTCAACCGGTGGCTGGGCATTACGTCATTTTTCTCTAGCACCGGTAAAGCGGTGGTCAGGGCTCAAAGCGTTAATAGAAAACTGTTCTATTCTCGGATCTTTTCCGTTTTTCTGAATTCTGGTATATTTTTTACTGGTACTCATTTTTTTTTTCTTTTTCTTGGTAAGATCATGCATCGAGTTTTGAAATCTTTTGACGACATACCATGTTTTTATTTTTTCTCTTTGTTCTCCAACGTCATTTTCTTGCTTGGATTTGGAAAGGTGAACTTAATTAACCTCAATGCGCTTCAACAAAGAAAAGAATATTGAAATCTAGGTTCTAAGTATTAAGGATGGTATTTGAAGAGACCGCGGTATTTGTCGTAACAAATAGGTAAGTATCATTTCGAAAGATATTGCATGATAACAGCTAGATGTTTGATCAAAAGATTTATCATCACGTTAATTATATTTGGTGTCAGGTAAGATGTTTGGAGCCGTCAGGTAAGTGATCATTATGGTGGGGTGTTGTCGAAGTAATAAAAAAAAAAATGACTTATATATGTCACTAATATTATATTGAAAGTGATATTCTAAAATGTTGAATTGTGAGAAATAGGGTAAGAATTCTTCTGCTATGTTATTCAGCAAAATCACATCACACAGCGTAGTATATATATATATATATATATATATATATATATATATATATATATATATATATATATATATTTAGGTCAAGTTGAAACCTTTTACTGCCAACGCGTTTTTTAGCCTTCGTTAGGTAGTTAGGTAGGCCTCTTCAGTTCAGATTGATAGAGGAATGTGTGTGTGTGTGTGTGTGTGTGTGTGTGTGTGTGTGTGTGTGTGTGTGTGTGTGTGAATATCTGCTTGCTCGGTTGGAATCTTCCGATCGGAATGAAAGAATTAAACTGCCTTGTTTGTATTAATGCACTGAATTGCTGTTTGCTTGGTTGACCTATATCCTACTCAAATATATACAGTGTGGAAAAACAAATGTTCGTACATATACAAATTTTAAATTTATTGTATTTGAAACAAATGAATTAACATACTTTTCAGATAATTAGCTGTACACAAATACATAACAACTAAATATGCATAGAAAACCCTCAATCCCTCCCCATTTTGGTCTTGTTTCGTAATTGTGTATTTTGCACAATAAATATCAATATGCATAGAAAACAGAAAACATTGATTTAAGAGAAATAAATCCCATTTATCCATTTTAATGCGTGAAAAAATATTTCTACAGTACAAAAAAGAATACAAAATAATCATTTAATACTTTTTAGAATAGCCATTATTCACTTCTACAGAAATCAACCTATTCTTATAGTTCTCAATTAATGATTTGCAAATTTTAATTGGTATTTTGTTCCATTTCTTTTTGTATATGGTCTTCAGATCCAGGATGTTTGTTGGAGTTTCCAATTGGATTTGAATTTTCAAATAACGCTACAGATTCTCGATTGGGTTTAAATCTGGGGAATGACTTCACCATTTCATGATTTTTACATTATTTTTAGCAAGCCATTTCTTCGTGGATTTTGCAGTGTGCTTAGGATCATTATCTTTTTGGAGGATTCAATCAGGTGGAAGTTCAAGATTTTCAACCGCAA